>JAAGVU020000008.1:23511384-23537748 GCA_011763525.2 Mormyrus iriodes | reverse complement strand
TTATTTACCTTTTGTTCAGCACTTTGTGATCAACTCCTGTTGTTTAAAAAGTGCTTTATAAATAAATTTGATTTGATAGTCATATTTTCTGAATTTTTCCCTTAGTTTTTGTTATATAGAAATGCTGATGTCAAACACATTGCCTTTGGTTTACAATTACTTCTTATTGTGTTTATGTCTGGCTTTACTGAAATTTAACCGAACCATGAACCCAAAACCGAGGTTTGTACTGAACTGTGAATTTTGTGTACTGTTACACCCCTATTCCCTGGCCAGTTTTATCAGAATGTCAAAATCGTGGGCCGTAAAGATGTGACCCATGGGCCTTGTGTTAATCAATACATTACTTTCTGTGGTATACCACTTTTTCTAAATGGCGTTTATTTTAACTTTTAGAGTTTGGAAAAATAAGGCAAACTGAGAGCCTTGCAATAGGAAACTGATTGATTAAAAACGCATTAATTAACTTGCAACTTGAAACTGCCTGCTCTTTGGGCGCATACTTCCATTGTGTTTTTAAAAATACATAGCTTAAGCAGTTTTTCAAAGGTCAGAGAAACTGTAAGTTCATTGGTCACGCCCAAACATCTGCATAACAGCATCCAGTCATTGGGCACTACTCGCTTTGGAGATGCCTCATTTCTCACTTTCGAATATTATCAATAAACTCGAAGAAAGCAGTCTCCACTTCCAAGGCCAGAGTGGCCAGATAGCTGCTTTTTTCTTACTCTCTGACCCTTATTTTCTGGCACATGAGCCAGATAATTCTCTGGTCTAAAAGCTGTAATTATGAGAATATATTTCATAAATGAGATATCAGACATATACATTATTTATTACCATAATTCATAATTAATATATCTGGTTATTCTGCTTCTTTTCACACACAGAGTTTTAAGTAAGTGTAACAGCACTGCATTTTAAACGGTAACCTATTTGCTTTGTTAAAAATAAATGTCATTTTAAAATATCTGTTTTCTACTCAGCTCTGCAGGTCTGAGGCTTCACTCCTACCGACTAGCAGCTCTACCCAGGTTCTGTATTTATGGAATTTGCAGATCAAAAACATGCAGGTAATGTGTGCCTTGTGATCCAGGGCAGGCCCACCCTATAGGCTGCATAAGTGATCGTCTAAGGCATCATTTCATTTGGGGGGGTGCAAAAGAGCAAGTGAAAAAAATCAGAAGAAATACCCCTGGGGTGCATCCTGTGACATTACAGTTATATTTCAGTACTTTTATTGTGAAACAGACACAAGCTAGCGGGTTATCATCTAGATACCTTGCGCTACTTAAATGTTTTTAGTATAAATCAATTTCCACTGATCTGATCTGAGCTCTGGGAGGGTGGGGTGATGGATGAGGATGGTGGTTGGGGGGACAGATCCAGGGTGTCCTCTGTCTTGTTTCCTTTGTAATATTACCACCTAGTGGAGAGATTTATGTACACAAGCTACAGCAAGCTAATGGCATTCTGTTCTACTCATTTGTAGTACTTGGTGCCTTTAAATTGCCCATAGACCATAACGAAAGTGTATTTTGTGCCATGTTATTATGTGAAACATGAATTATCTGATATCTCAAAAATTAATAAGTGGATTCTAGTGAAAATTGAACTAAATTTACATTATTGATGTACAAATAAGTAGTCAAAATCATGGGACATGTTACAAAATCTCTGGAGAGCTATTTATGATTTACCAAAAAAAATGCACATTTTCACTGTGTTGCACTATTATGAAAACCAACACTATATTGCGAAAATTATTGGGACGTCTGCCTTTACACACACATGAACGTTAATCACATCCCATTCTTACTACACAGGCTTTAATAAGGAGTTGGCCCACCCTTTGCAGCTATAACAGCTTCAACTCTTCTGGGAAGGCTTTACACAAGGTTTAGGAGCGTGTTTATGGGATTTTTCACCATTCTTCCAGGAGAGCATTTGTGAGGTCAGGCACTGATGTTGGATGAGAAGGCCTGGCCCACAGTCTCCGCTCTAATTCATCCCAAAGGTGTTCTATCGGGTTGAAGTCAGGGCTCTGTGCAGGCCAGTCAAGTTCCTCCACACCAAACTCGCTCATCCATGTCTTGACAGACCTTGCTTTGTGCACTAGTGTGCAGTCATGTTGGAACAGGAAGGGGCTATCCCCAAACTGTTCCCATAAAGTTGAGAGCATGAAATTATCCAAAATGGCTTTGTATACTGAGGCATTAAGAGTTCCTTTCACTGGAACTAAGGGACTAAGCCCAACCCCCGAAAACCAACCCTACACCATAATCCCTCCTCCACCAAACTGTACCCTTGGCACAATGCAGTCAGGCAAGTACCGTTCTCCTGGCATCTGCCAAACCCAGACTCGTCCATCAGACTCCCTGACAGAGAAGTGTGATTCATCATTCCAGAGAACACGTCTCCACTGCTCTAGAGTCCAGTAGCGGTGTGCTTTACACCACTGCATCCGACGCTTTGCATTGCACTTGGTGATGTAAGGCTTGGATGCAGCTGCTTGGCCATGGAAAACTTCCATGTAAGCTTCCATGAAGCTCTCTACACACTGTTCTTGAGCTAATCTGAAGGCCACATGAAGTTTGGAGGTCTGTAGCTATTGACTCTGCAGAAATTTGGCGACTTCTGCACAATGTACACCTCAGCATGAGCTGTCCCCGCTCTGTGATTTTACGTGGCCTACCACTTCGTGGCTGAGTTGCTGTTGTTCCCAATTGTTTCCACTTTGTTATAATATCACTAACAGTTGACCATGGAATATTTAGCAGTGAGGAAATTTCACAAATGGATTTATTGCACAGGTGGCATCATATCATGGTACCACGCTTGAATTCACTGAGCTCCTGAGAGTGACCCATTCTTTGAAGAAGCAGTCTCCATCTCTACAGTATGTGCTTGATGTTATACACCTATTGCCATTGAAGTGATTGGAACACCAGAATTCAATGATTTGGAGGGGTGTCCCAATACTTTTGGTAATATAGTGTAAGTAATATCAATGAAACAGTTTCATGAATGTGGCTGTTACAAAAACACAGGAATTGTATCAATGTTTAATCAGAACAGATAACAGAGGTGTTATATTGACTCCTATATGGCAGTTCCCCTAGATAAAGAGCTTATTTACACATGGACAGATTTGCCCAAAATGATCTGCAATTTCTGTGAGTCGAGTTCTTCTATAAACACCCCACAGTTCATCATTTGAAAAAAGCTAATGGTTCTCAATGGGATTCATATTGGTAGAAGATACTGGCCGCTCCATCAAATAGCCCTATATCATTAAGTCCTCTTCTGTCCTCCTGGTAGCGTGTGACTGGAGCATTATCTTGCATACATATCACCTTTTACCTTAATTCGGGAGGCTTTATCAAACATTGACAAAAAAGTTTTTCAGAAATACAATATAAGCATCTCCAGTCAAATTTATACCTTCTGGAAGTCACTAATGGCCAGTCGGCTCACTGGTAATTATTACAGACCATCACACCACTACCTGTTTGCAGGAGTCACAGTCTGAAAGCACAAGGTCTGTCATCTCAGACCCAACCCCTGCTCCATCCGTTCATCAAGAGTCAATCAGTGAACAGTACAGCTTGGAAGGATGTCTTGGCCATTCCACACACTGTCCTTCAAATGGGTCAAAAATCTGTCTTTACATACTTTCCAAGGTGGCAGAGAATCATACTGTACATCATCTTGATGTTAATGTATTGGTGGCACCAGCTTTGCCCAACATCTCTTTGCTGTTGGCTTTTCTGTCAGCCCTTGCTTAATGAGTAAGAGTTTAGCTTGTGAAACAACTTTCATTTTCCCTTTATCTGACCTTTTCCTAACTACATTCAGTTCTCCCACACAC
The DNA here is from genome assembly GCA_011763525.2 of Mormyrus iriodes. Lineage (NCBI taxonomy): Eukaryota > Metazoa > Chordata > Actinopteri > Osteoglossiformes > Mormyridae > Mormyrus > Mormyrus iriodes. The sequence goes on along the minus strand of JAAGVU020000008.1, from coordinate 23,533,877 downwards.
ATACAAAAATGGTATCTGCCAGTCATCTTAGCAATTTTAAATGTTGACATTACCTGTGTTCTCAATAATTACTGTCTTCTCATTTGAAGTTAAATATATCTTGCAACACAACTGACAACACAATTGTCAGAAAAAGTGCAAAGACAGCAGCAACTTTTATCTTCAAGGCACAATAAACAATGAAATTCTACTAGAAAACTGTCATCAATGTCCTTGCCAAGTAAGATTCCTAAGAAGGAAGGCATTATTAAAAAAAAAAAAAAAACAAAAAACAAGAAAGCCCTTTGGATAACATGTGTGGCACGTGTATTATGCAAACACGGCTTACTGGTTGAATGGTGTGTATTTTCACAAGGGAAAAGTCAATTTTATAAACTAAAAACATAACTAAAAACGCCAAAAGTCTTGTATTTTGTTTGGTTACTTATGGTTAAAGTTAGGGCTGGGTAGGGAATAAGGTTGTCATTGTTGGGATTAGGGTTTGTCTCATAGAAACGAATGGACGGTCCCCACAAAGATACTAATACAAACACGTGTGTGTGCGCGCAGTCTGGAAAAGTCCCTCCATGACCATACAGGATAAGTGGCTGGACAATGGATAAAATAAATACGAGGAGTACGTTTCACAATTTCCCGCAGTTTCTTAAAATGATTAGGGTCAAAGGGGAGCATCTGATTGGTTGATTTTTTATACGGAGGAGGAGTAGGAGATTAGATTAGTTTGCTTCCTACTTCCCTGAGGTAACGACATATGTTGCGAACGCTGCCATAAAGTAAGAAGTTTTAAATAATAATATGCATTTTAAATGTTTAATAAACAGTTTTAAGCGAAATGTTGAGAAGTCGGGTAATTTTTCCGATCGGTTTTTTTTTTTTACTTTTTATACAATTGCTTATTTTCTAATTAGGTGTGGAATGAATGTGCATCAAAACAAGTGTTTCCCTTGTTTGTGCGTAACATTATGGAAAATATATGATTTTAGGGGTTGGTGTTCAGGGATGCATGCCGTAAGCCCACCATGATAGTTAGATGTAAATTTAATCACCTTCAATCGAAATTACGATCGTTGTAGCGCTAATGCGATTTTGGCAAACAGATTCCAGTTGGGTTCATTGGACAGTGTCCCTTTAAGAAAAGGTAGGATTCTGTTTGGGGGCGTGTCCAAGATCCCGGAACTGCTCTGTCTAGGAGGCGGGCGTCTGTGTGTGCGTGGAAAGCTGTGTCTAGCTAGTGCGATTGCTGGCTAAGTTAGCTATCTGCTTATAGCCTGTAAATGGGTTTCCAGTGCTAACTCTTCCCTTTTGATTGTTTTTGTTGAAAACACGATGAACAGGACACAACTGAAGCGGTCGAAAATTCTCAGGATGGCTCTCGCAGGCTCGGATTCCTTGGACCAAGATGGAAAGACGGAGACCTTTTTCGTGAGAGCCATCAGAATAACTTTTGTTGTAGCTCTCTATTGGTTCGTGTCTATTACCATGGTCTTTTTAAATAACCATTTGTTGGACAGCCTTCACCTGAACGCCCCTTTGTTCGTGACATTTTTCCAGTGCCTTGTAACCGTGGGCCTTTGCTGGTGCATGTACCTCGCGTCGAAACTGTGCCCCGGTGCCGTGGACTTTCCCTCCGTTAAGTTTGACCATAAAGTGTCAAGAGAAGTCTTGCCACTTTCATTAGTTTTCATCGGCATGATTACTTTCAATAACCTGTGCCTGAAACATTTGGGGGTTGCGTTTTACACTGTAGGAAGGTCGCTCAGTACAGTTTTTAATGTAATCATGTCGTACGTCATACTCAAGCAAACCACTTCTTTATATGCACTTCTGTGCTGCGGAGTGATAATAGGTAGGTATATTTCTTTTTATATTACTTTTTGTCGTCACTCAGCCACAATTATATATCGAATCTATACAAAAAAGGTTTGGGTTAAATTATTTTTTTAGAATTATTCTAGCTGCATGTTTAGGCAAAGTTGTTGTTTTGGAAGAACTAAATATCACTAAGAATTGTATTTAATTATACATTACCTTGCAAAAATGTTTAGGTTAAGGAAGTTTCTTAACGTAATTTGCTTCGATCTTGGGATTAGTATTTTTATTTATTATTTTGATGACTGACAGTTGCCGAGTATAAGACCTGAAATTGTGTGGAAATGATTAAATTATTGTTATTATTTTGACACAGGGGGGTTCTGGCTGGGTGTTGACCAGGAGGGTGCAGAAGGATCGCTTTCCTGGTTAGGAGTTGGCTATGGAGTCCTTGCCAGCATGTGCGTGTCCCTAAATGCAATTTACACAAAAAAGGTGATGCCGGTTGTGGATGGAAGCATATGGAAGCTGTCCTATTACAACAACATCAACGCATGTGTCCTGTTTGTTCCACTCATCTTTCTCTTCGGTGAGGCACCAAAAATCTACAGTTTTAATGGGATGGGAGACTGGAATTTTTGGGGCATGATGATCATGGGCGGAGTTTTTGGTTTTGCCATTGGCTACGTCACTGGCCTTCAGATTAAATACACAAGCCCACTGACACATAATGTATCAGGTACAGCCAAAGCCTGTGCACAGACTGTCCTGGCTGTCGTGTACCACTCCAGTATCAAGAGCTTGTTGTGGTGGACAAGTAACTTGATGGTCCTGGGTGGCTCCTTTGCTTATACCTGGGTTAAAGGGATGGAAATGAAAAAGGTTCAGGATGAGCCTCAGTCAAAAGCTAAGGTGCAAAAGAATGACTCTGGTGTGTAAGGGATCTGGGATGATCTTTGTTTAGGGCAAAGATCCTTTGTGTGTAAGAAAGTGGACTAGATAATGTCCTCATGCTGGTAATGAGCAATGCAACGTGTATTTGGTTTCCCCAATAGGGTCTGTTTTTTAAAGTTTGTTTCAGTTCCTGTAGCGCATAGTGTTTTGTGTGATTTTATGTGGTGTGTTTTTTCTCCTTTAAAAAAGGGTTATTTTTGTCAAGACTATTTATTTACGTTGCTCATAAAGTGTCTAAAATGTATTTTGGTATTATAGATATCAAATGCACATACTGCAGTCTTTGGTCACAAGGCAAGTACAGTTTCAAAGCAGAAATACTTATGTCATTCAGTTAAACAATTATGTCTGCTTTCATGTTGTAGTATGGCATACTCAAATTTTGTAACGGTTTTGGAGCTATTGGGTGTCAACAAGAGGAAATAACTAACGTACAAAGTTTTTTCTCATAATACATGTTATCAGGTTCAATAAAAGTAGAAACCAAAGATCAATCAATGTTATAAGGTCAGTTAAAGGATGTCTAATTGCGTACTTGATGGAAAAAAAAAATCCCCTTTGTATCTGTGTGTGTGTGTGTGTGTGTGTGTGTGTGTGTGTGTGTGTGTGTGTGTGTGTGTGTGTTTTAATTTTATTTAAATTTTATTTTGTCTTATTTTGGGGTTGAGTGGTAAGCTGGCTGGCATGGTGGCTCATTGATTAGCACTGATGCCTCATATCTCCAGGCTTGGGTTTAAATTCCACCTCCACTGTGTGTGTGGAGTTTACATGTTTTTGCTGTGTTGTGTGAGTTTCCACTGGGCACTCCGATTTTCTCCTGTAGTTTAAAGAAATACTGTTGGGGTGACTGGCGCCTCTAAATCGATCATATGACGCTTAAGTGTTAGTGTACTCTGCAATGGATTGGCATGCCATCCAGGGTGTACCCCAGCCTTGTGCCCTGTGCTGCCTGGGATAGACTCCAAACCCCGCCTGACCAGGATAAGTGCATGCAAGAGCTGGATGGAGTGGGAAACTAAAAGAAAATTAGCATTTTTGGTTAAAGACTCAGTTTCTCTGGTGATCTGGATCATGAATAATTAACACATTTATTGGTCTCCAGTTGAAATTTAAAGGACCGTTAAATGTGGTTAAGTTAGAATAAAGATGTAAAATGTTTTTCCATTTTGTTTTATGTTTGATAAAATCATAATTCCTTTGCGTTAAATTTGATTTCAATTCTGGTTAAATAGCATGTATTCAACTTTTTGTTTGATTCCAGTAATATAACTTGTGAGAAATTTTAAGATTAGTTTAATTATTGGTTGAATCAGTCATTTTCAATGCAGTTAAAGTTTACATTCTGCACTCTTTACGGTTTGCTGTTAGAACAACTTAATCGATACTTCTATTAACTGTAGGATGTGAAAAATACATATGGAAAACACCACTAGATGGGGCAGTTTCACATTAGGATTTTTATGTCCTTGCTGGTTTTCACAAAAAGACCTGTGGGCTTCTTTCTTTCCATTCCTCTTTTTAAAGATTGTTTTAAAATTGATTTTTTAAAAAAATATATTATCACTATTGTTTAAATTTATAAATAGTATTCAGTTTAGTAATGACAATATGCTGTATAGTATTTGACGCTCTTCAAATTTCTAGTCAGTTGAATTTATTGATCCTATATCTTGTTTCATTAGACGAAGATGATTAAAATATTTCTGCAAATCTTTTATAATTTTTCAGTTTGAGCCGTATAAGCATTATTGTCGAAACCTGTATTACATTTCTGTTAGTGTCGATGAACAAACAGAAGGTGTACTACACGGCTCTAAAATGACATGAATTTCTAATTCTACTATTTATAACGCTAAAGTAGATATTCTTTTACAAATAAAATGTCCTAAAAATGACTTAGGTCATGAGTCTGTATACAATAAAAAAAAAGAATAATCCAAATTTGATTGTTGCCAATTTTTTTTGTGCTGGGTTGCATGGTGAATTTTGAACATGCACATTAATTTATAAATGAACATAATACTACCATGACATCTTAAATAACGTCACTTTTTAAGTGAAATTGTCATAGTGAATGTAATTCGAAGATGCATGTTCCTCAGTTTCCATTCCTAAATTATTCTAGCTACGCACCAGACAAACGTTGGGGGACTGGCCAACACGTGCCATATAGCCAATCGGGAGCGACTGAGAATAGTGCTTATTTTAATACTTTCTCACGTGTCACGGATTGGCCAATAGGAACAGCGGGAGAGGATCCGGGAATCATTTTCAGCCTTTACTGACCAGGCTTAAAATCTGAGCAGGTACGCAGCAGTTGATGTGTGAGCGAGTCTCCGAGGTACCATGGAGTGAGTTCGGTGTAACCACTACAAGATAAAAGCCATCGTTCCGGTCTAAAAAACAAGCATCATGGTCGTCAATTCTTTGCATTGGTTCCGGAAAGGGCTGAGGCTTCACGATAATCCGGCTTTACAGGAAGCTTTGAACGGTGCAGATACTGTGCGGTGTGTTTATATACTGGATCCTTGGTTTGCGGGTTCTGCTAACGTTGGTATCAACAGATGCAGGTCAGTGATGTGTATCACGTTTAAGAAAAACTAAAAGCATACAAGGTGCCTGCTTCTGCGGTTTGTGTGCATTAGCTACGATCACCTTTCTTGCTACAAACACTGTCGGCTCGGTGGCTGGCTCACTTGGCCTGTCACAGTGACACAGTCTTGAATAATGTCCTGTGCTTTAATTGAAAGGTTTTTAGCTGAAAAATCTGATTTACCTACTGACTAAGCAGATCCGTCTATTTCTCGAATTACTTTCTTGTTGATTTTTGATGATGTTCATAACAATTTGCGTTGCAATTTGTAACATTGAATGGAATATTGAAATTCGTTTTTGAGGGAGTTGAACGTCTTATTTCATGACATTGAATTATTATTATTATTTATTATTATTACTAATAATAATTTATATTATTAGATTTCTTTGTGTCCGTCATGAGTCATGTAGCATTATTTTTGCTGTCAGCACATTATTAACTAGTACACGCCTACCCGCTGACTTGCATTTTATCCAACTAAATCAAACTTCAGTATTTAGTTTATTACTGACCGGATTCTAATGCCCATATAGTTGCATCTGACCCTGCTTTAGCTGTCGTATTCAGTTAAAAAAAAAAAAAATTATATATAATACATTTTTTTTTTTTTTTTTTTTTAACTGATACTTTTTTTATATTATTTTAGATTAGATTAGATTATTTTTTGATTTTTATTTTCAGACCCGTTAATATTCAACTGAGCAACTTGTTTTGGTGTCTAGACAATTGTTGATAAATAGCCTGTGTTTTGACCAAATAAAAATACAGGGGTTTATGTACATCTGATGTAATCAGATGGTTTAGAAGAGGCAAATTCTTCTTTCATTTAGATATTAACCTAAAGCACTGAGTGAGAGTTTAGCGCATTTGGTAAATTAACTGCACCCATATGAGCAAATGTCAGATTAACGTGCATAAAATATTTTCACCTTGCAGGTTTTTACTTGAATCCCTGGAAGACTTAGATACAAGCCTGCGAAAGTTGAATTCAAGGCTCTTTGTGGTTCGTGGGCAACCTGCAGATGTATTTCCACGTTTGTTCAAGGTCAGTTGGAACCTACTAAATTTATGGCTTCAGTTGTAACTTCTCAGAGTAGTCTTGTTCTGTAAATCTTCCACTTGAACTATTTCTCTGAGCTATGACCAATATAACACACACCTACAGTGAAATAAAGCCACTGAATTCCTAAACTACTAACCCAGCTATTTATTTAATCTCCGTTTTTAAATTACTCACTTTATCAGACTACTTTCTGGTACTGGTAACCCACCGTGTTTTCAGTAAGTATGCACAGTGCTGTCGATCAAACCTTGGTTTTAGCAGCTATAATGACGTTCTTGAATTTTGGAGCGTGTGTAACAGGTGCATTTTAGTCTTCCTTACAGTACTACTGATGGTGTATTCTCATATACTAGTGGGGTAGTAGATGCCACTCCCACACTCATAACCTATTACTGTAATGAATTTGGTTTCGATTGACTAACTCTAGAAACGTTTTCCATGTCCAAGAAAATAAATACCAAATATAACAAAAATGAAGTTTCATTAAATTGCAGTGTTATATCTGCTGTGTAAAAAAATCTATTTAAAGAGAAAGTCACCTTTTTATTATTTGGAGATGATGATGATGAGCAATCTGAGTATTATATTTATTCAGGTATTGTAACTTCCAAATGGTCTTCTCAAGCTATGAAAAATTTGCATCTCTTGTACGGAATATGCATTTCTGGCAATGCGACATTATCATATTCTGCAAATAGAGATATCCCTTATCTGGAATATATATTCCAGCTGCAGACAGATACCTTATACAAGAAATGGTATTTTGTAATATTTTACAAAATTTTGCTGCTTTACCTCAGTCGTTGAGCCAATGCTATGCCCTCATTTTCCCCTTTGTTCCATGGCTACTTCTCTAAGGTGTTATGCCTCCCTCTCCTCCATCATTAGGAGTGGAATGTCACCCGTCTGACTTTCGAATATGACTCTGAACCATATGGGAAAGAGCGGGATGCTACAATCATTAAAATGGCAAAGGAGTTTGGAATAGAGACTGTTGTGAGGAATTCGCACACACTGTACAACCTGGACAGGTAAGAAAGTTTCACAGTATTTCTAGCTGAGAAATGCTTTCAGAATGTCATCCACTCAACTCCGACGAAATGCAGCCAAACACTAGGGATAAGAGGAATATGGTGTTTAGAGAACTTGGGGCAGGTTTGTTCCTGTTGTTCTGCTTACGGTTTCAAAGCAGTCTAAGCTAGTTGTATTTAATTGCTGACTATCTTAAAATCAGAAGTGGTAAAAATCACTAAAGTGGAACCCAGTTTGAATAAGATATTTTGGATTTTCTTTTTTTACACACATCTTACGTTTGAAGTTATGTGGAAGAATAAGGTAGTATTTACCAAGTCACGCTTTGCATTGATTGGGGTTTAGTGCCTTGCCAGCCTGTCATGCTGTGTCTGGAATGTGCACAGTTTATGTTGCATAAATATGGTGAAAGCTGCTAATATGCATCCCCAGGTTTGACCCAACATAAGTAGTTCTGTTAGACTCCCCTGGCGCAGAATCTTGCTTGTCCTGGAAAATATGTGCACCATGCAAAGTGCTGCCATCTAGTGGTAGTCTAGGGGAGCTCATCACACTACAAAACATGTGCAACCAGGTGGGAGGAGAAATGGTCTAGGTCACCACTGCAGACACGTGTGCTTAGACATTCTGCAGCAGGCACATGGAAGCCTCATGACATGAAGAGAACCGACAGGAAATGATCTAATTGGTGGAGTAAATCGGTCCCTGATTATAGTTGCTGTTGTATAAGCTTCAGCAGTTGATCTCGGTGTTGTGGGCAGGATTAGGAGCAGTCATTAAGGCATGTCCTTAAATTTTCTAGAATATACTACTGAATTTCTGCTTGCTTTCTTGTTTATCTACTTTCCTCTAACTTACTGTAAAAGTACAGGAAGAGCCTGAGTAGTTTTTGTATTATCTCTCAGCGGGATTGAATATTACAACAATTGTCTAAATTATATTAGGTATTTAAATGTAAATCAAAGTACCATGTTGCACATGAGTCAATTTCCACATATTATTAGACTGATTTTAAAAAGCAGTTATTGTCGTCATGTTCTTTGCCTTTTATTACTTTCCATAATACCTGTATTACAGATTTCCCCTCCTTATTCTTTCCTTTTCACAGGCTGTTTCTAATTGAAAAGTTAAAATAAGATTTGCTTGTTTATTGTTATACAGAATTATTGAACTGAACAACAACAGCCCTCCCCTCACCTTCAAACGCTTCCAGGCAATTGTTAACCGTCTGGAGCAGCCCAAAAAACCCCTGGCAACAGTAACTCAGCAGCAGATGGACAACTGTTGGACAGATGTTTCGGTCAATCATGACAAGCGGTTTGGGGTTCCCTCCTTGGAGGAGTTAGGTGAGGGATCAGCGTAAATCTTTTTATCGACCATGTTAGTTATCTATAGCAGACGGTGCCACTATAGTCCTCGATTTATTTTTGGCACCATATAGAAATTGTGCAAAATTACCACACCTAACAATGCTACCTGAAGCACCAGCTGAGCTGTCCAGATAATATATGAATATAAATACTGTAAGGAGTGAATATCTGAGGCTAAATAAAATTAGTGTTTAATGTTTGGTTTGTGATTGTGACTCTCTTCCCCCCAACCAAATTTGTCGTGGGGGATTATAAGCATATCACTGTAGCCATGCACCAAGTCAGCAGGGACACATGAAAGAACAGGCACAGGCACTGATGAACCTAATTACCTTAAGATAATTCTCACAAAGTGCTCCAGGGGCACCGGACAAATTGCTTGACCTGCACTCGGATGCCAAGCTTTGCTGTCAACTGTGTGTGCATGTGCTTCACAAAGTGCTGCCATCTAGTGGTAGGCTGTGGGAGTCCTTCATGTTACAAAACGTGCAGCCAGGTGTGGCAAACACGTGTGTTTAGACATTCTGCAGCAGGCACATAGAGGACTCATATGTAATATAAAAAATCAGGGCTGTGAATTGATTAAAGAAATAATGGATGAATCTCAATTTTTTTGTGTGATTAATCACGGTTAATTGCAATTCACTTTAGAACTTACAATCATGAATATGTATACATTCAATCCCTAAATTAATGAGAATTAAGACAAAGGGCGGTATAATGAGTCATTCTCACAAAATCAGACATGGAACATATACATTTTTCTTTTAATTATACAACTGCCTTGTGTAAACCATGGGCTCTCAAACGTTTTGTTCAAAGGTCCCCATCAGATTTTTGTCTAAAGTCAGAGATCTGAAACGGTTTCTATATCAAAACAGTTTCTCAGTTACTGTATCCGGTTTTGAACCAATATGGGGCACAGTTTGACTTGTATATCAAGGCCATTCAATTTAACCTCGAGGAGTACCCGAGGAGGTGAGGGGTAACCTCCCGTATTTCTTAAGATCGAAATAGTGAGGACTTATTTGATTGACGAATGCATGCATCTCCATTCAGGCAAACGCAACTATACTGTAAGGAAAAACCATGAGATTCTGAAAAGGCTGATTATTGATGCAATTAAATTCTTGAGTTGTCAGGAGCTGGTATTTAGGGGATATAATGAAAGTGAAAACACTGACAGTAAAGTGTGTTTTCCCGCTATGACTGCTTTTTGTTTTTGTGGTGTTTCTTACAATGTAATGTACAGCATAACAGTAATTGTAAAGCTGTGTAACCTACTCATTAAAATGAAAAGCAAATTCATAAACTACGTAATATGTATATGTTAATAGTAACTAAATGACTATTAAATATTGATCATTACCTTGCAATTAAGAATTATGTGACCATAATGCCTAATTTCATATATATAGAATTTGTTGAAACTTTGAACAAGTACCACGTTTAGAAGAATAATACCTGCTGTTTTGACAGCCTCCCTTTCTAGATTCACTCTGCATTAAAAAAACGCCTGCCCATAAACCTACATGCACTACCGATGGTACCTTTGACCCCATAACACGAACCTTTGTGTGCGTATCACTGCTCTGGAGAATTCACTTGCCTTTGTTGTTTTTCAGGGTTTAAGACACAAGGACTGAGGCCCGCAGTGTGGAAGGGTGGTGAGATGGAAGCCCTGGATAGGCTTAAAAAGCATCTGGACAGAAAGGTGCATAGTCATGTGTGCCTCTGTTTGTGTGGGTGCATTATGCCAACAGAAGGCATTTGTTTACTTTAAACATATTTAACTTCTAAGCTTTAACTGCTTTATTAAAGAAGCAAAATTTGTCATTAAAATGGCAACTGGGAAGCCCTGAAGATGTTAGAATTGCAAATATGTATGTCACAGCCTCTAGAGTTCTTAGGAGGGAACTCTTGTGGGGGTTTTTAGGCACAGCTCAGTGATTTCACAAGCTGTGCAGTAAGCCAGTCCTGCAGGGTAAGGAGTGTTAGTGAGAACAAGCTACTTACCACCTTACACAAACAGACATGGGACTGGTCTAACTTACCAAAATAAAAACCAATTAAATTCCACCACTTCACCTGATTCAATTTGTGGATTGTCTGTTTTTTTTCCCCCTTCTGATTGTTCAGGCTTGGGTGGCAAATTTTGAAAGGCCTCAGATCAATGTTTGTTCCCTCATCGCCAGTCCTACTGGCTTGAGTCCTTACCTGCGGTTTGGCTGCTTATCGTGTCGCCTGTTCTATTACGAACTGCGGGAGCTCTATTTGAAGGTAATAATGAGTTTCATTATGTAGATCGGTTTCTCAAATGTAGCTCTATGCATTTATTGTGTCACACATAGTATTCAGTGGGCAGCGTGATGACCTCACCTCCCAGGCTGTCTGTGTGGAGCTGAAATGTTCTTGTTTTATGTTTGCACTGTGTGTGTTTTCTTGCAAAGTCCCAAACATGCAAAATTGTCCATAGTGTGTGGAAATTGTGCTCTGTGGTTAGGGATGTATTCTTTACTAGATGTCCCCTCCCCTAGCATCTGGCTCACGATGACCCTCTGCAGTCATTAAGGAGGATGGATACTTTATGTTTGTATTAGGCCTAATATTCAGATTTCCAAAGCAGTTGCAGTTTATTTTGATGCTGTAAGATATGACAAGGAGGAAGTTGGCTGGCTAGCTCCATCCATCCATCCATCCATCCGTCATGCCACTTATCCATTACATGGTTATGGTTAGTACTTGGCAGAAGAACCCCCCCAAGTGGAGCATTGAGTGTTTCAGAGAGCGATACTAAAAGAATATTCTTTTCCCTCCCCTCAAGGTACGCAAGCACAGCAGCCCTCCTCTCTCGCTCTACGGCCAGCTGCTTTGGAGGGAATTCTTCTATACGGCAGCTACCAACAACCAAAACTTTGACCGGATGGAGGGGAACCCCATCTGCGTGCAGATACCGTGGGACCATAACCCTGAGTCCCTAGCTAAGTGGGCTGAGGGCCGCACGGGCTTTCCCTGGATCGACGCCATTATGACGCAGTTGCGGCAGGAGGGCTGGATTCACCCCCTGGCTCGGCATGCTGTCGCCTGCTTCCTCACACGGGGAGACCTGTGGCTCAGCTGGGAGAGCGGAATGAGAGTATGGCCATGAGAAAATTCTCACCGACGTTCTATTGGTTAAGGGTATAGTCTCCTAGACTAAAAGTTACTGGATAGAGTCCTAGGAGTGCTGTGTTGTACCTTTGAGAATGGGGCTTATCCGGAAGTTGTGATAGTTAGATTCGTGATTTAAATAATGCAAACAGCAGTAGCTGCTGAATGCGAGAAGAGCCCTTGAGTACTGTAAGTGCAACTCATCTGTAATTGGCGGTGAGGCTTAGGTTAATGGTTCACAGGAAGTTCTCTAGGGTTGCTTGTTGACCAGGAAGAAATCTGTTTAATACAAGCTGGTTATGGCCTTCATGGACCTGTAGCGTCTCCAAAAGTCAATCTGTTGAACAGAGGGTTTGATGACTATCTCCATTATTCTTGAGGTGTGCAGGAGCTTAATTGAGAGGAAGCTGTAGATGATGACCTTCTCTGCAGCTTTGACAAAATGTTGTTTGCTTTTGGTAGGGCTGAAGGATTTATCGCTTTTCAAACAATTTGAAACAGCGCAATTAGCAGTTGGAAAGGCTCGATTTAGGAAATGCATTACACAGCAGGTCTGACCCCGGGTTTAAAACCGTCGTGGGAATAGTTTTACAAATTCATGCCATCCTCCTTGCGTGAGTCGTTCTCACCAATCAGAAATGCCATGGTGCCAATCATGCTGACCAAACAGAAGTGGCCCGAGGCGACTGCGGATATGGCCGCAAACAACAAACACGTGAAACCCAAGGAAAACATTACATTCATAGTGTGAAAAAGTATTGATTCCGCTGCTGAGCTACAAATGAATGACCTACCTATTTCATGGTCAGAGATAATTGTTTACAGAAAGGTCCTTTTATTTGTGGAGTGATTATTATTACAGAATTCCTGGTTATGTAAAATGGATTTTACACAGTCTCCACTCACTTATGTTTTTGGCTGAAAAGAGGCTATTTGACACATAAAAAATGGAAGAGAATCAAATGATCAAATGTTATCTACATTCAGTGGCCACTAATCTAGCATCAGTAGGACCCACTTTTGGTTCCAGAAGCTTTTTAGAGGTGGACAGGATGTGTTGTGCACCACTTTTGTATGTACTGAGCTATTTTTGCACTTGTGGTCTTCCTGTTTAATTCCCTGACCTCTCACACTAATAAGATGTTGCACAGAAAAATTCCATTGACTGGATACTTTTTTTTTAATCATGCCATGCTTTGCAAACTCGACATGCTGTAGTGCGTGAAAATCCCAGGACTATTTCAGACATACTATTACCCCCACCAACGGTCGCACTACCTTCCAGATATCTTAGATCAGGTGTCTTAGCCATTCGTATGCTCAGTTGGTCAGTAGGGTCAAGTGGGTCAAGGGGTTCACTTGTCTGCATGCTTTATACATTTATACATTTCACTTCCAGCCAGATGATTTGCTGTTTAAAGGAACAGTCCAATCAGTGTATGTGCCATGTCACCATCTAGAGGAGGGATACAGGAAACCAAGTTCATTTGTAGTTACGTGCTCCACCTACCTCTTATTTTCCACAGAAAGGTAATATTGGCATGATACCAGTGGTGAATTCTGAATAATTTTTTGTTTATGTGGAACCCAGCTCCTGAATTTGGGTCCCATGTATGGCTGGAAAAAACAGCAACGCTTTTTTTTTTTTTTGTAAAGAGAGAACAGGTTTTTAAAGTTTCCGTAGTTGGTGATTCTATTGTTTGCTTAAACATGAGACACTTTTATACTCAAGTATAGATGTCTTTCCTCTACTAGGCATCAAACATTCTGAAACTTCGAGTTTGAGACTTGTTTGTTGATTTCAGAATAAAATAGAATTAAAATGTTGATATTTCCAGAATGATGCCCATTTATCATTGCAAGAGTTTAATGTACGTTACATTGTCCATCAGTAGTAACTTCAGTGCCATAACTAATTCATTTACATTTTCTTCACACTGTACATGCCGGCACTCAAGCTAGAAGCTTTCCTCTGCCCCCCAGGTGTTCGAGGAGCTGCTTCTGGATGCGGACTGGAGCGTCAATGCGGGAAGCTGGATGTGGCTGTCCTGCAGTGGCTTCTTCCAGCAATTCTTCCACTGCTACTGCCCTGTAGGCTTTGGAAGAAGAACAGATCCCAGTGGAGAGTACATCAGGTATTAACAGAATTATTCTTCTTTCACATTTAATAACTGTTTGATCAATTATACATTATTTAAAAACTGTCCTTGCTTGGAGATGCTTTAAAGTGGCAGCTCCCACGCCTCTATCCATATAGGTCATTACCCCTCCTGCTGTTTTTCATATGAAAACACTTAAGATTGGAAAACGGGTGCTGCTTTTAAACTAGTTATGTGTGCTCATATATTGAAGTGTGCCAGATTAATTTGAGTTCAATTGTAGTTTATTTACACTACAGTAATTCCTTAATAATTGCATTCCCTGGATTTTGGGGAATATATATGGTTTAAGCACTGAGCCGCCACCTCCACACAGACACCAGCGCTGCCGCAGGTGCTTTGGTACGTAAGGCGATAACTCAAAAACGGATCTTTTTCAAACATTGCAGTGGCATTGTATGGGTAACGAACTGGAACTGATTACATGTTGAGACCTATTGCCCCAAAATTAAAGTGACATCGTTTAGTGGAAGAAAAAAAAATATGTAATACCAAAAAATATAATGATGAAGATCTACATCTGGTTTCATTTTCAGACAAATTGCCCCAAAAATGTAGCTGTGAGGTAGCAAAGTAAGCTCTAAGAACTCTGTATGGATATATACTGTATGGGTCTTTTTCTAACTTCTCAGACACATTGTATGGGTGACAAAGTAGAAGTAATGAACTTTTGAGTCAGATCGCCCAAAAACTGAAGCAGTTTAAGACTGGATCAGTCTTAGCTAAAAAAAAAAAAAGGGGGGGGGGGTGTAATTACAAATGTTTGATCCTGTTAGCTTGGCAACTCAAAGTATTTCACATCTTTTTCAACTTTTGCCGACATGTTGTATGCGACGATCTGGACCTGTTCAAATTCTGAGTCCAGTCACACCAAAATTGAAGCAACAGTGCTTAGTGACAGCAAAGAAAAGAATGAGATTACTAAAGGCTTATCATTGTGAATAGGATCAGTCTATCAATAATAATAATAATAATAATAATAATAATAATAATAACTGATGATGATGGTGATTATCAGCATTGTCATTATTGCTGTTGTTGTTGTTAATTATTGACGACAATGATATTTATATTATTAATTATAATGATATTATTATTGTTGTTGTTTTGTTATTGTATATGCAATTTACCCTTTTTGATCATTGATGGGTCTTTTTGACACTTGACAAAAACAGTATATGGATGACAAACTACACCTAAAAAATGTACACTTGATCCGATCCAATATTGTAACTGCAACAACAAAGGGCAGCAAAAAATGGAAATGCAAACGGAGAGCAGAAGAGAGTGAAAATTAAGTCTGCAGCCACTATCTTGTGAACACAGCCCTCTGCCATCTAAACTTATTCTGTGGATCTTTTTGCAAATTTCCCAGTAACATTCTATAGGTCAGTGATTTTAAAAACTGTAGGGTGCAAGATGTTCTGAATATTCTACAATAAAGTTTACATTGATTTTGTTACACAATACCGGGAACATTAGTATCATGAAATGTATCGTGGGGAACTCAACAAAATTTAGTCACTTCAACCCTGTCACTTTTTTTTTTTTTTTTTTTTGGAGACATAGGGAGAATGAGTAAGTTAAGGTAGGCTTGTAATATTTTTATTTAAACTGCAGAATTTTCATTTGGCTAAACATCACACAAAGTGCTCCAGGGTCACTGGATAAATTTACCTTGCATTTGGACCCCAAATTTCACGCTCAGCTGTGTGTTTGTGTGCGTTTGTGTGTGTGCCTGTGTGTATACACTGTATATAATACTGCATTTCCTCATAGTAGCTGGGGCCTTTATGTACCTAAACCGCAGAAGTAATGGCCTTTGAGGCAGGCTTGTATTAGAGGCAGGCCTTCATTCATAATTCCCCTTGTTGTTGCATTATGCTGTTAATACAAATTATATATATGACTGAATCGGGTGGCACAATTGTGTCAGTTCGAACCCTGTAAAACCCAGTAGTCCATTTATTGTATACTGTGTATTATTGTACTTTCCTAATCTGTGTAACGGTACATTACAGTACTGCAAGGCCATCAGAATTTTTAGAGCTGGCTAACTACCCATAATTGCTTTCTAATAGTGTATTCTGAAAAGTTAACTTTTCATCAGCTCCACGTAATTCATACTTACGATCAGTTTGACTTGTGTATAGTATGAACAGTCACATATTGAAGTTTACCGTAAATACACACAGGTGTCACAACGTAAAAACAAAACATTTCATGAGTTATTCCAAGAATTTATAGACAATCCTAAGACCCTGTTCCTGTGATCAGAAGGTTGCTGGTTTGAACCCAGTCTCAGCAGAACAGTCATGTCTGTGGGCCTTTGAACAAGGCCCTTAACTCCCAGCTCCATAGGTACTTTTGCAGATGCCTGCCCTTTGCTGCAAAGCTTGCTTTCATCTACGTGTGTGTCTGTGTCATGGAGCGCAAGATGGGGTAGGAGAGAAGAGAATTTCCCCATGAGGGTTCAGTTAGTGTGTGAACCACCAGTTTTCATTGTGTTAAAGTTAAGTTAAAGTTAGTTTAACTGTTACAGATCTGGGTGTTTGCATTTTTGCTTTGTGGCTGAATTGTATTGTGTTTTCTTTGCAGGAGGTACATACCAAAGCTGAAAGACTATCCAAATAGGTACATCTATGAGCCCTGGAACGCCCCAGAGATGGTGCAGAAAGCAGCTAACTGCGTGATAGGCATGGACTACCCCAAGCCTATGATAAACCACGCTGAGAGCAGCCGCCTCAACATAGAACGGATGAAGCAGGTTTACCAGCAGCTCTCACACTACAAGGGACTCAGTAAGTGGTAACAGAAGCCATATTACCATATTACACATTTACATTCAAATACCTGTAGGATTTGGCTGTTTTTTTTAGTAGGACACATCTACGAACATTTAAGTTGCAGCTGGAAATTGTGACCAGTGAGTAGGGAACATTATTCCCTCTAGACCAAATGAAGGTCAGGCATATGACTGCTGAAGTAAATGAGACATTGCACCAGGGTCCTTTAGAAGTAAATAAATTTGACTATTGTTCATTGAGTGTGGGAGTCTAGTGCCCATTCACTCCTACTCAGATCTAATTAAGATAAAGTGGTGAAGGCCACCAAATCATTCTGATGATTAGTTTTCCACTTCATTATCTGGGAAGCTGGATTTTCTAGCACAAAATGTCTGCTGGACAGACTCTGGGGAATACAAATGGGTTTGGAACCGGTCTTCTGCTGCTGCAGATACTTTACTTGTTAAGATGATAACTGAAAAATGGACATTTTTCTCAGGCATTGTTTGGGTTAATAACTAAACCTGATGAAATTTTGAGATCACCCCAAAATTGAAGCAGTGCCCCAAAGTGATGATAAAATAATGGATAGTTTTGACACTTGATCCTGTTAAGATGTGTAAAAAAAAAAAATAAAGTTTTTGAGTTGTTTTTTTTTTTTTTTTTGTTTTTTTTTGGACCCTTTTCAAATTTTACAGCAGCATTGTATGAGTGTTGACCTGGAACTGATTAAATTGTGAGACAGCTCAACACAAACGATACTCCTTAGTGTCAGCAAAAGAAGGATGACTTTGTGAATGTGATGTCAAAAATCTTATCACTGCTTCACAAAAATATTATATGGATGAAGATCTACACCTGGTTTTATTTTCTAATAAGCTGCCCCAATGTAGCAGCAGTGCTGTGTGGCAGCAAATAAAGGAAATGGCAGCTGTAGAAGACACTTGTTATTTTGAACACAGTAACTCTAAAAGTATTGTACAGATGTTTTTCAAAATGTCCAGGCACCTTCTCTGGATGAAGATCTGGACCCATTCAAATTTTGAGAAAAATCACACAATAATTGAAGCAATGGCACTTAGTGACGGAAAAGATGAGATGATTTATAGGCTTGTGAACAGGATCGGTTTATTTGCTATTACTCTATTTACTCTATTTCATCTTTCAAGGATCTTATTCCCACTTCAAAAAACATTATATGGACGAAAACCTACAGCTAAAAATGTACACTTGACCAGACCCAAAATCCTCTCCAAATCAGAAAATTGTAAATGTGACGACAGAGGGCAGCTGAGGGCAAAAATGGATCTTGTAAACACAGTGATCTGCCATCTAAACGTTGTCGTGGACTTAGAGAGGTGTGGGTAACCCTTTTTTCTTAAAGGATTGATGGTTTGGTTGGCGAGGACGTGCGCCTCCAGACACAGCGGAACTGTGAGGAAAAACCGTGAGATTCTGAAAAGGCTGACTGATGCAATTTAATTATTGGGTTGTAACGAGCTGACATTTAGGGGACATAATGAGGGTGATAACGCTGATAGCAAAGTAAACTATGAGTGTGCTCGATTTCTACAATGATATTTGTTGTGTGTTTGTGTTGCAATGTAATGTACAGCAAAACTGTAATGTTGAGCTGTGTAAAATATTCATTAAAAGGTAAATTTATAAAAAATCTACTTGATACATAAATACATAAAAGGTAACTGACCCACAAAGCGTAGTTTTTGTCCATTTAAAAACTGCATGAGAATAAATTTGGAATGGGAGACATTATGCAGTATTATAAAGATATCGGCTCGGGGGGGTCAGTTGCACGGCCAAAAACCGATGGTATTCGTGCACTTCACTCCAGCTTCTGGCTTTGTGGTCACACTTTTTTAGGCAAAAATACAAACAACCAAAACATTTAATTTGAAAATGACTTTGACGGCTCAAAATTTAAATTGTGCACATTTTAGCATCTTTTTTTGTGAGTTTTAGTATTTTATGGCATTGTTAAACTATTTTCTGCAGATACTTTAGTGCATTGTGGTCTCAAAAATAGAAACTATCCATGGCCCCTTTGGGAATCCATGTACTATTACTGTATCTGTTACAGTTCTTGCTGTTTTGACACAGAAAATTGTTGGTCATGGTGCCTGGAAAAAAATGTATTTAATATACATGACATTTTAAAACATGAACAATAAGACATTCCGCGGAATACAGTTAACCACACAATTGGTTGTGCAAAGTAGAATTTGCAATAAATGAATAAATATAGTTTCATACCTTCATGTCACAAGAAGAATTGTTTTTCAAATACATCACTCATGAAAGAGACCCTGTGGTAGAGACATGTGATATAATTTGCCCAATCAGCACAGCCATGTAGTAGGAAGTCAGTGCTTTGTGAACGTAGCACAGATCTGTGTCAACTGTGGATGTGAGTCGTGCATGCGCTACACGATCTCAGTCAGCCATGGTAGTTAAACTTTTTGAGTATTAAACTATTCAAGTAATAAAGGACTTTAGACCATCTGCCAAACCTGTACCTTTACCAGTTATAGAAAATTAGGGCCCATCTTATGTACTTGCAAGAATTTTCATAAAATGGCTAATTACCTTTAATTGTCCGTATTGGCACTGGCAAAGCCCCTTGCAGGAACAGAACATGTACGTTTTTTTTGTATTTTGATTTGTTTTTAGGTTAGTTCTTAGTTGGTTTTGAATTTGGCTTTCAACACTCGCATATGCACTACTCACATCCACGGTTGACTCGGATTCTGCAGTGACACCACATGCCCGATTTTGTTCCTCGCACATCTGCGATCTTACGTAGCATTTTCAAGCGTGCTTGCAGCACATTGTATTTTTTGGCACTGCCTAATGCGTTCATCCTACCAATTTTTTATAAGGCTGATTTTTAATACGACGTGTTTGACTCGCATAATGCCATTATGTAGAACCAGGTCTTCATTAGGATTGAAAGCTAAAGATGCAGGTGTTAGATTAGCAGGAGGTCAGCTTGGTTACATCATGGCTGCAGTCAAATTGAAGTGCTTCAGTAGCTAATCATGAACAGGCTGGCCCAGATAAAAAAAAAAAAAAGTCACCCCCTAAATTTCACCCTTTTATTAACAGTAGAATTTGTTATTTTGGGAGAGTAGCTTGTTAGATTCAGATTGCATTTGGAAGCTGAGTCAGTTCAGAGCTTTCTTATTACACAGCCTTTCCATGCCAAAGAGTTCCATAATATGTATTGAAGTAGTGGACATGTTCATCCATCGAAAATGTGATTATGTTCAAGGAGCTGTGGCCCACGGTTATGAAAGCCTAGTTCATCCAGTCAGGCCTTGTCAGATTTGGTGGTGATGAAAGAATCTGGTTAGTGTTGAACATCATTGGATCAGAGTAGATGGAATTGTAGACTGTACTTGAGAACATGACGTTTTTAGTTTGTTTTTCATCTATCCATTTTCTGTATCCATTTGTCCTGTGCAGGGTCAAAGGGGTCCAGAGCCAATCCCCGAGACTATGGGCACAAGACAAGGATTCTTTAAAATAAAAACATATCTGTTTTCAAGATGACAATCTATTTCTGTATTGTTACCGCTATCTTTCAAATAATGTTTTCAAATCCATTCTTATAATATAGTACTAAATGAATAGTAAAGTGCTTAAACATTTACCAATACAATCTACCAGTGCTTTATATCCATAAATGAAGTTTTATTAAAACTGTGTTTGATTAATGTAGGGGGGAGGATCCTTTAACTCTGTAGTCCCATGAATACCTTTCTTTTTGCTGATGTCCATCCCTTTTTTCCTAGGCTTGCTGGCCACTGTTCCTACTATTCAGGAGGAGGTGGAACCACCAGCAACGGAGGACTCTGGTGCCCACGGCAGCACTGGTACGACTGGTTTGTCTTGTTTGGATTATGTGTTTTGATTCAGGCTCCCAGATGGAGACTAAAGAAATGGATTAGCCTGAGGTCTTTAGCTAGTGCTCCTTATTTCTATTCTCTTGTAATATTAAATACAGTTGCGTAGAAACGGTAAATGTATTTGAATGGAGGACACGTAAATTAGCTGTGTAATTTCTTCATTATTAATGATGTCTTCAGTTCAATTCAGAATAGTATTTTTAAATACATTTTTAATAATGATGAGGATAGAAGTGCAGCTTGGAGTACAAAATTAGAATGTTAATAACGCCATCAAAATGCTGTCCAAATGTATAAATATTGAATTATTTTCAGTCATCATTGAAAACGCTGATAGCGAACATATTGGGTTTATTGGGTTTAACAGAGCTCGTTCTAATGGGTTTTCTGTTGCAGACGTGTGCCACACTCAGCCTAGCAGAAAGGCTCTGCCGAGGAAGCGGGAGAGGCCAGCAGAGACGCTGAGAGCAGCTGCATGCACACAGCCCAAGGTGCAGCGCATCAGTATGGCAGAAGGTGGCGCCGGCGACCGGCAGTAGCGGTATGTACTGCTGTAACCGGCTAATACCTCATATGAACTATCCAGGCTCTTAAGCTGCATTGGTGCATCCTAACACTTCAGCTAAGGACTCCCTGTGTCTGGTTGAGTCCTTAAATAGTCTGAATAACTATGAGTAATTGAACATATTTTACTATTTCTGATCTTTCTTGTCATTTCTCAGGAATATTTTACAGCTTCAGCTTCCCTGTGGCTAGTGGCAGTCTGTGGTGTGACGTATGTGCTATCTGTCCCAGATGGCACTGGCCGGACCTGGAGCGTAGCCTTCTGATGTGAGGCACGCAGGGTTTTCCTGATGTTGTCCTGCCCTGTGCTGCCATCCTGTGCTCCCTGAGGTGTGAAAGCGCTTCTTAACAGCAGTCCTAAAAATGAAAGTGAATCAACAACGCAAAGATCAGCAGAAACATAACGTGAATGTTGAGAATCTCACAACAAAGTTACAGAAGATGCTAATGCCTGCCATCTCTAAATGTCTCTTGCATTTATGATGTTTGAGCAGTGCAGCGGTACTTATTTTTGGGCTTTTTGTTTTTCTCCGTTATCCATGTGGTTATGGATTCTCTTTAATATAGCATGGCATTCCATTAAACAAGCAATAAATCCAGAACATCCCAGTTTCCTAAATCAAAATTCAGTCTCTGCTGCTTATACGGACTGTGCTGCCATCACATAATAGTTTAGGAATAATAATTATTCCCTGTATAATCTGTACTCATGGCATACAAAATGTATGAGAAAACGCACATTGATCTGCAGATTTTGTTTAATGATCTAAGGTCTAAATTGTGTTAGATGCATAGACCAATGTACATGTGGGTTTCTCTTGTTTGCATTTGAGTTTTGTGACTAAACACAAATTTAGTAATAAATTATTTAGACATTGTAATGTGAAAAGTAAAGAGCTTTTTAACAAGAAGTAATTTTCCAACTTTGTTGGTGTCATATTGTGGTAGTCTATGAGGGACTGTGTCACATGTGTGATCCCAAAAACAGGACCACAAGGCTCACTACCGTTATTCACATCATCTCAAAGCTGTACAGTGAAGGAGACTCACTGATGCAGATCATGCAGCTTCAAGGTGTATATAA
>JAAGVU020000008.1:23479157-23508949 GCA_011763525.2 Mormyrus iriodes | reverse complement strand
TCAGCCTCAGCATGTTTTTGGACTGTGGGGGGAAACCGGAGTACCCGGAGGAAACCCCACGACGACACGGGGAGAACCACCTATAAACATTTTTGTAATAAATGACAATTAGGTCCATAGTTATTTATTCTTAAAGGTTTACGTCCAGGATAAGTGGCAAAAACATGCAGTAGCCTGTGGAGTTCTAAGCATTCTTTGTGGATGGCAATAAATAATACAAATGGAGGGCAATACATAAAGTTTGTAAAGATGTGAGTGCAAATCTACAGCGTGTAATGAGAGGCTGAAAATGGATGTTTAAATAAGAAACTTCAATCAAATCAAGTGAAATGAAACTTGATCCCAGGTGAATATTATTGAATAAATCATGGACTGGGATGAGAAATTGCATCATTCCCAAAGTAATTTACCAGGGAATGACAGAATGTTTAACCAGAGAAGGATTTTTGCTTCTAAGTCAATCGTCTCTTGAAGAAATGGGTACGGCAACTCAAGCTACCAAATTCTGCTGATGCAACCACAGCACCACCCTTCAAATACAAATTTATGTCAGCTAAATCGCTATTGAGAATGTTCCAACCTACCATGGCACGAAATGGAAATTAAGCCCGTCCATTCAGCATTCACAGCGAGTGATACAGCACAATAAAATGATTGAGATTGACAGGTATGTGTGTACATGGCTAGATCAATCTAACAAAATGCTGTTCTTCATCCGGTCTTAGTAATACTACAGGTCAGTTAAAAATTGACAAAAATATGTAGCTGAGTCTGTATTGTCATTTTGTCACCAAGTGAATTGTTATGGGACTGGCCCAACTGATTTTCTGCTGGCCCATCCACGTTATGATTTCTGGCTCCACTTTTGATTCCGAGCTTTAGTTGCCATGGTGACTGACTGACGCGCAGTTTAATCTCGGTTTCGGGAACGGATAGGGATGAGGTTCACGCTGTTAACTCAGGATTGTACACTAAACCTGCTTTCTGGAATACCCCCGTTCTTTTTCAATTTTCTCCTCCTCACTTCCTTATTTTTCACAAATGTGCCATATTTTCTATGAGTGAGTCGACAGCAAGAACAGAAATGATTATGATTGGCTCTGAAGCACATACAGAGCACATAGAAAAGCAGAGGTGATAAACTCCTTATTGTAGATTGTTGATTTGGGGGATGGTGCTGCCTTAATCCTACTTGATCTGACTGCAGCTTTCAACATACTTGATCATGATGTACTTCTTGATTGCCTGAAGTTTACCCTGGGCATCCAGGATGTTGTTCTCAGTTGGTTTGCATCCTATTTGAAGGGAACAACTTTTTCAGTTCATATTGATAATCGGTCCTCAAGTTTAATGTCTATATATAGTGGTGTTCCCCAGGGATCAGTTTTGGGTCCTGTATTGTTTTCCCTTTATCTACTCCCCTTGGGGTCAATTTTCCAGAAATATAATATCTCTTACCATTGCTATGCTGATGACACACAATTGTACATCCCACTAAAATGCAACAATAGCTCAACCCTGGACTTGTAATCCTGCTGTCTGGAGGAGGTAAAGAATTGGATGGGTAGAAATTTTCTTCAGTTAAATGAAACTAAAACCGAAGTTGTTTTCTTTGGTCTGTCTACCACAGCAAACAGCATTAATACCTGTCTAGGCAACCTGTCTGCTAAAATTAGCACTCAGGTCAAAAAATCTTTCTGCCATCTTTGATTTGTCTAGAAAGTTTGATGAGAAAATAAATGCAGTGGTTAGGGTGAGTTTTTTCCAGCTCAGGGCCATTGTGAAACTTAAATCTTTTGCATCAAGAAAAGACCTAGAGATAGTCATCCATGCTTTTATTTCTTCTTGGCTGCAATTTTTGCAATTCTGTGTACATAGGTATCCGTCAGACATTGTTGATCTGCCTTCAGCTAGTGCAAAATTCCATTGCCAGACTCCAGACTGGTACCAGAAAAAGAAAGCATATTACCCCTGTGCTGACCTCTCTACATTGGCTGCCATTTAGATATATAGTCAATTTTAAGGTCTTATTAATTGTGTTAAAGCATTACATAGTTGGGCTCCATCTTATATTGTTGATATGCTCCCAACAATTCTAGTGCCCACCTTCTTAGGTCAAGTAACCTGCTTAATCTACTGGTTCCTCATTCCAAGCTAAAAACTAAAGCAGAGCAAGCTTTCGCTGTTGATGCTCCTAGACTGTGGAACAACCTGCCTGTTCACATTATATTTATATATATATATATATATATACATACACACACACAATCATATTTTATGTCTTGTTTGAAACCATATTTTTGGCTTTTGGTCCCTTTAATTGCTATTCTTTATTTGTGTACATTTTATGTTTGCTTGTATTTTTAATATTTATCTTTTTACTTATTATATTTTATTTCTTACTCTGTTGCACAATATGTAAAAACGTTTTAACAAAACTTATTGATGATCTGTTTGCCAAAACTTATTGTGTGGGACCCCCTGCTGGCTTGACAACGTTTCATAATACTGTATTGAAAAATAAAATAATGTCATCATCCATCCATCCATCCATTTCCTATAACCGCTTAATCCATATGGGCCGCGGGGGGCCGGAGCCTATCCCGGAGGCTGCGGGCGCAAGGCAGGGAACAACCCAGGATGGGGCGCCAACCCATCGCTGGGCACACTCACACACACCAATGTCATCATATACCATGGTATAATGTTCGGATAGTATGACCGCTTGATTGTGACAATTGAATATTCTTCAATGTTAATATTAATATCTTCTGGCCCTAAGCGGACTTTGTTTTTCCTTAACTTTTTAACTTTATTTTATGTATATCATTGCATAAGCCTATATTGCCATTGTCTGTGGGATAAATCTTCTAAACATGTGAAATGGTCATATTCTATAAGTCACCATATAATAATAAAATAATAAAATAATAATAATAATAACACAAACAATAATAATAGTGATGGCAATAATTATATATTTTTTGTATATTATAATATGCGTATTATATAATATTATTAATTATATGTTATTGGAGACATGGCCTCCTCTAGGCCTGGCATTGGAGACATGGATGCGGGCTCTTCTGGGCCAGAGACTGAAGACACAGACGGAACCACTATGGGGCCTGGCACTGGAAATGTGGATTGGGCAACTCCTGGCCCAGTGGATGCGGCCTCTTCTATTAGCTGGAGACTGGAGACATGGACAGGGCCTCTTCTGGGCCAGAGATTGGAGATGTGGACGGGGCCTCTTCCAGGCCAACTAAAACCCCAGACTCCTCAGAGGGGATTTGCTTGCTCCGTGTTGAGGCTGGTCTTCCTCCCTCATCTCTGTGGTTTAGCATTCTCCAGAGGTGAGAGACTTACATTAGTTCGAGACTTTCGCCTAGATCGGTACATCTAGCAAGGCATCTTTAATTTGGATCACGTCCTGAGAGTCTGACTGAGGAGAAAGCACATGCAACTTCTTCCTCACCTTTCAGATGGGCTAAAGCCTCCGGCGACTGTTGAAAGGACAGGTTTTTCCAACAAGTACCTGTATACATCCAGGAGCTAAAAATGTCAGTTACCAAAATGCATGAGGCGATTGGTTGCCCTTCCTGCAGTGATCACCATGTTTACGAGCCTGGCTTTCTGTCTTGCAGATCTTGGGATGTTGGGAATGGGATCTACTGGGATGATGGATGATTGGAGGGCATGATGGTAACTTAGAACTAGGGGTTATGCTGCTGTTTTGTCATGTGGGGTTGGTCATTCTATCATGACAAGATGTAGGGAAGGAGGAACGAACCACAACAAAGGGGTTATATTATAAACTGAATACAAAGAAACCAGAAACAAAAGGACCATGAGGGGATAAAACAGAAGGCAGGTAGGTAATCAAGGATTAACAAGGGCTCGGACTAACAAAAAGAAACAGCATGGGATCACTAACAAAGAACATGCATGGCATAAACACACCACACTGACACCTATAATGACCAACAGAGGAACAGAGCAAGAGCAGGCACATATATACACAAGAAAAGAGAGCTAGATAAGTGCAGGTGCAGCTAACAGGTGCAGGTCATTGACAATTAACCAAACACTAGGGCTGGGAATTACAAGGGAGAGGTGAGGGTCATTAACAATCACTAAGCACTAAAACATAAGGAAGGGGATGGCCAATGACACCTGCTGGTTAAACTGGGAATCAAAGGACAGCACAGGGCAGGGACTGATTATGACACTATTCATTTATTGCACATTACACTTAAATGCCAATTTGCAGAATCTTTTCCTACCAATTAGGTGGTTACCTGTATTTCTTTGGGAATGTCTTAATGTCCATATCTTAAAATGTCATTTATGTTATTCATATTTTTTACGTCTAAATTATTCATATTTTTATTCATATTTATATTCTCTTTATTTCTCATTTGCACTATGACTAACATTTTACGTTATGGTTATCAGACATGGATTATCTTCACTGGAGGCCCTAGGCTGACATAGATAGGGGACCCCATAATGGCACTTTTCCACTGGTATACAGGAACTGGGTCATACCCAACCTGCACCTCGAAGAGAGACAAGTTACAGTGCGGTTACAGTGTGACTCCAGCTCACTTCAGTTTTCCACTTCAGAAGGGTTGGTGCGGCATTGCTGGGTTTGGAGAGTGATAGTGATGTATAAGCAAAGAGATGCTTATTTACTGTTCCCATGGTGTATCATTATATATTTCATTATATATTATCTGCTAATTCATGCTAGCAAGTCTGTGAGAATCACCATCTTATGTTAGCAACAAATGCTAGCGCAATTATCACCCACTTGTGTAAATGTGCATTAGAAATCCATTCTGTTGAGTTGCTCTGTAATACTTTTTTGAGTAGGTGCTTGGACATTTTCAAGTTCGGAGTTATTGGGGATGCATTAATGCGTCTCGATGTGTGATACTACTAATGATGAATAATATATAGAATATCCCCCTGTTCCTCAGATAATCCATGCATATCCACACAAAACACCAGTATCTCCATCTGCATTTCGATCAATTAGATTGTGACGACACAATCAGCTTGGTTTGGTCATGCTTTTGGCCCTGCTAGTAAGCAGGGCCATGTCAGTCTGGGTATGGCTTGAGTTGGGTTTGGATAATTTACAATGCAAAAGTGCCAGTTAACAGTATAGCCCGGGTCTTGGTGGCAGTGGAAAAGTGCCATAAATGGGCCATTTGAGTTACGTTTTGGAGCCAAAATGGAAACTAGAGTAAATTAAAAACAACGGAACATCGAAATTTTCTAATCAAAGCGCAGGGTTGCCAGCAGTAAAACTTAACATTCAGGTTAGGGGTGGAAGTGCTGTCGGTAAAATTTGCTAATTAGGGGGAGGGGGTACCGTGGTGGATCGATTGGCGAAGTTTAACTGTTCCCTCTTTTGCTGTGGCCCTAGGCTGTACCCTAGGATATTCTTTACTTTTTTCTGCCCCTGAGGCTATGGTTAATTTTGAATTTTTGCACAAGTTAGTTTAATTGTGTTCTTTCCATGTCTGGTCACAATTTGTCTACAACTATAGTGGAACAGTATCAAAGATATGGGAAATGCAATGCTAGACTTGTATCAGTTTGTGCAGTTTTCTTCTGTTGTTAGGTTACTTTGTGTCTGCTTGCTTGTCAGTGAAACAACCAGTAACACTAAACTCTGAAAAGCGAGGTGGCATGAAGTTTCAAGTAGAAATAATCTATTATAGCCAGCATGGGGGGAAACTTTCAATAAACACACTATCAATAAAAATGCAAATAAAATACATGTTGTTATAATTTAAATGATCATATTATCTTATATCCATAAATGTAACTTCTGGAAATTCTACCTTCCTGGGGAAGGTTTTTTTTCGTAGGCATAATATACTAAATTGTGCGCACAATTTAGTTTAACATTCCAACGAAATACTAAATTGTGCTCACATAATCCCTATAATGGGCACACGATTTACTTTTTTTACGCTCTCAATTTACTATTTCAAGCACTCAAAGTAATTTTCAAATTAATTAAATGCAATGTTTAGGTTATTTGTGTTCTTGCCTCAAGAAAACGTGACCGCAAAGCCAAAAGTGTGACATGAGCTAAAACTAGGGGCTTTTTGAGATCTTTGCAATAATGCATAGTGTGTCTCCCAGGCCAGGTCGGTCTTATTCTGCTCGACCTGGCACTTGTCCATAGTGTCAACCAATTCAATTACAAAAATTAGGCATTTTGGTCATCTATCCATCCATTTCCTGAAACCACTTATCCTTTTCAGGGTCACGGGGGGGGGGGTCCAAAGCCTATCCTGGAGGCTACAGGCACAAGGCAGGGAACAACCCAGGATGGAACACCAGCCCATTGCAGGGCACACTCACACACCAGTCACACACACGCTCACCTATGGGCAATTTGGTAACGCCAGTTAGCCTTGGCATGTTTTTGGATTGTGGGGCGAAACCAGAGTACCCGGAGGAAACCCCATGACGACACGGGGAGAACAAGCAAATTCCACAGTCATGAAACCCTGGAGGAAACCCTGGTCCTAATAGTGTGAGACAACAGTGCTA
This sequence comes from Mormyrus iriodes, assembly GCA_011763525.2. Classification (NCBI taxonomy): domain Eukaryota; kingdom Metazoa; phylum Chordata; class Actinopteri; order Osteoglossiformes; family Mormyridae; genus Mormyrus; species Mormyrus iriodes. The sequence goes on along the minus strand of JAAGVU020000008.1, from coordinate 23,502,370 downwards.
ACCACTGCACCACCGTGCTGCCCCTCATTATGGTCATCTAAATCTTAATACAGTGCATGGTAATAAGCAATATGTACATACATCTCTGAGCTCTTATCTTCATAGTATCGCATAATAAGTCTCTAATTTCAAATTTATTCTCTGCAGGTCCACAACAATAAAATTTGTTGGGGGCGGGGAGATTAATTCAAATGGCCGAGACAAACAGGAGACAAATCACATCGGTTCAAAACAAGACAGAGTATTTTATTTTTCAATACAGGCCGGTACAAAGTCTAATCCTCAAATTTCCCAAAAGATTTAATTGCATGACTGCACTGCCATGTTCCTTTTGCTGTTCCTCTCCAGAAAGTTAACCCTTGTAAAGCAATGGGACCTGATGGAGTGTCACTAAGAGTACTGAAATCTACTTTACTGTGCAACTGGCAGGCGTATACACAGACATCTTCAACATTTCACTGACCCAGGCAGTCGTACCACGCAATTTCAAATATTCTGTCATTGTACTAGTCCCCAAAAAGCCTAACACAGCTTCACTGAATGATTTCTGCCTTGTGGCACTCGCATAAGTTGCCAAGAAACGAATGGAGAAAATGGTTTTTATATTCATTGACTCCATAATCCCACACACCAGTGACCTCCCACAGTTTGTCTAGTGCCAAACAGGTCAGTAGATGATATGGTAGCTCTTGCTCCCCACTCTGCCCTGGAGCATCTGGACAATACAAATGCATATTCCTGGTCAGCTCAGCCTTTAATACCATCTGGCGCACTAACCTGGTGGTAAAACTGGCAGATCTTGGATTGCCCACATCCACCTGTAGCTGGATCTTGGATTGTGGGCAGACCACAGGTGGTGATGTTGGCAACAAAGTGTCTTCTAAATGCACAATAATCACTGGTACCCCCCAGGACTGCTGTCTCAGTCAAAAACTCTTCTTCCTCTACACATACACTATATTGTCAAAAGTATTGGGACACCTGTCCTTACACGCATGAACTTTAATGACATCCCATTCTTAATACATAGGTTTTAATATGGAGTTGGCCAACTCTTTATTACAATGCATATGCATCATAATGCACAGGACATGTTTCAACAATAGCAATCAGGTTGGTCGCTAAGGACAATCAGAATGGGGAGAAGTACCTTCATTCCAGTCCCAATCTGTATGCCGTTGTTATACTGGACTCTTAAACCACACCTTTCCAGCTACCTCTGACACTCAGGGCATCTATCTATTTATTACACAAGCACCTTATTTTTCCTTTCTTTTCTATTTAATTATTTTATTAAAAAAAACCTGAATGTATCTTTTACTGTCTACTGTGTCATAATCCAGTTATATGTCACAGTCTTGTTGCGCTCATGTCGTGTTTCTTCTGTGGTACATTTTGATGGCAGATGGCTGTTCTCATAAGATGGCGGCTACAGGCTCCATTTTCACCCTCGACTGCCCTCTGTTATGCGGTTCCAATTTTGGGTTGATTTTGGGTCTATCATGGGGAATATTTTCAGTTGTAGATTTTCATCCATATAATATTTTTGTCAAGATCCATCAAAGATCAAATAAAGTAATAATAAGGAATAGACTTATCCTGTTCACAAGGATAGGCCTCTAATCAACTCGTCTTTCTGTTTGATGTCACTAAGCCCCACTGTTTCAATTTTAATGCAGTTTATCTCACAATCTGTACAGGTCCAGATCTTTACTCATACAATGTGTCTGCAAAATCTGGAAATGATCGGACAAATCATTTTTGAGTTATCATGCTGACAAGATCAAGAGTCCGAGTTGGAATTCTCTTTGCTATTACAGTATGGTGCTGCTTCAAGTTTGGTGTGATCTGTCTCAAAATTTGATTAGGATTGATATGATTTGAAATGGATCTTCACCCTTACTACATGTCTGCAAAGGTTGAAAAAGATTTGTCAAATACTTTTGGAGTTATTGTGCGAACTGAATGTCTGACTGTAGCTTTTGTTTGTATCACTATGCAGTGCTGCTTCAGTTTTAGGCCGATCTGTCTCAAAATTTGATCACTTCCAGTTTGATGCCCCTATAATTCCTGCATAGTTTGAAAAAGATCCGTGAAGTACTTTTAAAGTTACAGTGTTCACAGGACCATGTATCTTCTCCAGTTGGCATCTTCTTCCATTTTTGATTTATTGTCTTAATGAGATCAAGTCTGCCCACTATCAGAGCCACATAAACAGTGGAAATGAGGCCACTACAACCAAATTTAGTTAGTAGCTGGCCAATATTGGAAATTGGCTTGACTGCATATGTAGTTTTTTAACACCAGGAGGATCACTGAGCATATAATTAAGGTTTCCTCTTTAATCACCCCACATCTGCACTATCAGCTATGCCATGGGAATAAAGCCATTATGTGATCTGGGTAAACAAGGTGAAATTAGCACCGATACAGTATGAGGTGGTGGTGTTGGGGGGGGGTGGGGTTAATTTTTAGACTATTGAGTACTTGGATATGTCTTTGGATATGATGTGTTTGCCCACTTAAGGACATTTAATCTTTATTTCTAAACTCTACCACAACATATTTTATGCTTGAAGGTACTACAGCAGCATGATTTGAATTCTGTAAAATTCTACGTTTTGTTCATTTATTAATCCATCCCTCCATTTTCTGTATCCGGGGTCCAGAGCCCATCCCGGAGGCTACGGGTGCAAGGCAGGGAACAACCCAGGATGGGGCGCCAACCCATTATAGTCATTTATTAATGTACACTGGAAATATGTGTATCAAATTCCTGCTGCGACTTTAAGCTGGCAGCTGAAAAGAGTTAATTCCAACATAACCCTGATACAAGAAAATGAAACTCTTTGGCACTGCTGCCACCACCATTCCTGGAATAATGCATATAGTTCCCTCATCTCGTAAATCAACGACACTCACTGCATCAAAATCCCTTTCCAGGAAAGTACTGGAATTAGGGTACCGAATGCAGCAACCCACATTTTTTATACACCATCCACCCTTAGGTCATATTAATGTGTATATGTGGTATTAGGCTTTGGGATTAAAAAATATATATATATATAGTATGTACTCTGAATTTCTAGTTGTCGCCAATCATGTTATAATAGCTAGGAATACTTGCATTTTGTTTAAATATTTATTTTTACAAACGACCAATAATTTAATACTTATTGTTGCAGAGTATTGCAGTCCTTTGCAGATGCAACGTATGCACGAGAAGCGTGTCTGTTTCTCGCGGTTAAGTCGGTAACGGGACAAAAGAAACACCTGAATCCATTTAAACCAATACATGGACACAGCAGATCTGTTTTTTCCCCTCGAATTCATTTCCAGTCGCAGTATAAGCCCTCGAAAGACGAATAAATAGTAGATACTCAGGAGTCAACTTTTTTCATCGAAGATACTTTCCCTTGAACATATTCATTAATACGAATACATTCATGAATCTCCAGACTGCTAACCTTGGGTTAAACAGTTTAACTTAGTGAAACCACACGGCGACTACAGTAGCCCCAGATTGGACGACTCAGACACACCCCCGGGGGCATTGAAAACAGTAAAATTTTAACTCGAAAACAAAAATGCTACTGCAAGGTTATTTTTCAAAACTTCACTAAGAATATATACCTCTGAACATGCATCTGGAAAAACAAGTGAGATAGTGACCGCATGTTTACACGGACTGTCAAGTATTATATGTCAGCATCCCCTTTCAAGAATTGGTACAGTCCAGACCCCGTTTTCATCGTCCAGCATTGCTAAGCGCACGCTAATGCTGCAGCAGGCGCTCGCGGTGTCAGCGGCGTCGTAGTCTGACGTCGTGCGGCAAAACTTCTCAACTGAAGAGCCGTCGCAACTGCGGGACTAAAGCAGACTCAAGAGGCGTTTAAGCTATGATTTGAAAGTAGTAGTTATGAATCTCAATCCCTTTAATGTGAGGGACATTCATTGAACCTAGCAAAAAAGTGTATTTTTTATTTTTTTGCAAAACAGCACAACTTGAAGAAGCAAGGTTCAAAAATGCAGTTTCTTATAGTGCTTTGTGGCACTCTTGTAAGCGTGTCGTTTTACAGTCAAGGTAAGTACTTCTCTGAGAGATGTAACTTATATGAATTGTAGCTGTATGTTTCTTTTAACATTACAGCACAGTGTCTTCTTTCAATATCTCGTCAGTTTCATAACAAGTCGCGCAGACTATTTTAGATTCAACCATACCTATTTTCTCAAAGATATACCACGATTCCCAGATAACACTAAAGTATACCATATGGCCTTTCTATATTATTATTATTATTATTATTTTAAAACATTACAAATTTTCTGTGCAGTTTTTCTCTATGAAATATTTACATTAATATATAAACTTTGAATAAGTGCACGCTTATTTATTTTGATTAGTATTAAAAAGATCTGTTTATTTCTGTTTTCACACTTTCTGCGAAGTTTGTGCAAAAGCAAGTATTTCCAAAGTGAGACACCGATGATCTGCGCTTTGCCTATTACGCATGATTTGCGTTCTTTGCCGCGCTGATTGTAATGTATACATCTGCCCCCTGAAATGACATCTGTGTCTTTGGAAATATGTGCTTTCATGTGATCGTCGCCGTTTACTGTCACTGATTAGATAACGCTGGATAAAGCGTGAGACATACGTCAAACTCCAGCTTGTAAATTGGATCGGGGTTACTCCCGCTTTTCCAAAAAGTGCATCTTGTATGTTTTCCATAGACTTAGGTTTTATACTTAAGTGTTATTTTTTCGTAACACATTATATTTACAACATGTTGAAACAGCCACCTCGAGCAGTCTGGAATGCAGGAACCTTATTGAGCTACGGACAACCTTTTAAAGAAACAGGATATGTCAGGCACTTCTGTGCTGATAAAGACATTAAACCAGTGTGAGGCAGTAAGATTTTGAAAAATTTGTTTTTTTTCCATATTTGAGTATTATTGGGTAACTGAATAACAGATTTGTTCAATCATCTACCACCACATTCACATGTCAGTGTTAGATATTCTGGTTGTAATTTTTATTACCTTGTATTTGGTTTAATGTCCAACTGACAAAAAAGGTACACTGATAAATTTCACCACTACATATGTCATGCACCTTCAGTGGGTACTCTAAGGTTTTTTCCCATAGAAGATTTTGAATTCTTTGGCATTGTGATATTATATTTTGAGTTGCGCTTCAACTCAAATTTTGCATAAATTCTCTTTTACACACAGGTTGAAACAATTAAGAAGCATGAGCTGGTAAACAAATGGATGGACTTGTCTGGTCTCATAAAGGATAGAGTTTTTATGATATTACACACATAAAGCTTTTTCTTTGAGGTTAGATGTTGCTCCATTTCTAACCCTTTAAATCATGGCATCAAAATTTCATGCTCTCTACATCAGAAAGGTATATTCACAAGAAAATGTGTGACTGAAGTGAAGTAGACCGCTAAAATATATCCACCTCCAACATATATCTGTAGCTGGTATGAGCCACTTTATGCTTTGAAGTTTATATTGCTGCATCCAGAAATGAATACATACAAATGTCATTATTGGTTTAGATTTATATTATTAAATTCAGTAAATTTTATTAATGCTGAAATCATTAAGCTAGCAGTGGTCATTGATATTTTATATTGAATGAGACATATGAATGTATTTCTCTGTTTATATTGGAAAGAGGCTTGAGAATAGTGAGGAATGAATATGTTATATATCATGGAAGATGATGCAGCTGCAGGGTGGATAGTGTGTCTGTTAGAAGATTTTGTGGTCTTTTATTTTTGGTAGAGACGTTTTTGTGGCATCAAATGTGATACATGTGTTTTTTGCTTTATATAACTGTCAGAAGTATAAAAATTAAAGCATAAGCATGTCTGTTTTGATTCACTTAAGCTGACAAAAAGAATTATTTATAATTTACATAAAATGAAGTCTGTCCATCTATTTAGCAGTTTTCAGAGTGAATAAACAGGTGAATTTATTGTAAAGACGGAACAGTTGTATGTGCAGTGTTCCCTGTGCCCCCCATCCACCTGTATTGATGTGGATGCGTGTAGAATTTGTTTTAATCCCATCTGCTCCTCCAGTTTCGTCGGCTGTGCTGGACCAGCCTGTAGATTTTGCTTTCGTGTCGTCGACACATGTGGATGTGCATGTCTGAGACACTTGTGTGAGCCTTAGTGAATGGTAATGGATATATGAGAATGCCACTGCAGGACATTTGAGAAGAACATGAGAGAGCGCCCAGGGTTTAGCTGGTGAAAACAGCAGTGGGTGTTATGAATACCCCCCCTCACGCCCCCACACACAAGCACTCTGACCTAGTGATCAAGCTAGACATACTCATCTGATTACCATGTTTTTTTTTCTGTGACTGTACAAATAACAATTGGTAAGCAAATAATTGAGATGCGCATTAGGCAGTTTATTATATGTATATGTGTGTGTGTGTGTGTGTGTGTGTGTGTGTGTGGGTATGTATATGTGTGTGTGTGTGTGTGTGTGTGTGTGTGACAGAGAGAGAGAGAGTGTGTGTGTTACCTGAACCCTTGGAATCCAGAGCCTTCCATTATACTTTATTTTGATCATTTTAGTGTTGAACACTAGTGTTTCTTGTTTTATTTTGTTTGTTCTAAAATCATAAGGGAGCTGTGCGGAGTCAAGTTTGAATAATTCATATTGTCTCACATCAGTTGGACTTAATTTAAGAAATATCATTTAATGTGTCTTGCTATACGTTACGATTTGAATTTAGGATGTGTTTGGCGCATAAACACGTTTGACGTTAAGCTAGGCTTTTTTAGTTTCACAAGAAGCGAGTATTAATATAATCGCTATATCTTATATATTTATATATAATGTGTCTGTGTGTGTGAGAGAGTGATATTTTTCTTGTTTTATATCTTGGACATTCTGAAAGGTTAAATACTTTAATAGATTTAGATAACCAAGTGATCTTTTGTTTTTCAGGCGATCATGCCTAGAAAATAAATGTATGCTTTTAACTGTGGCGCATATGTGTTGAATTATTGATATGGCTGTACACTTTTCTTGAACACAGCCTTCTGCTGTTTGAGCCAGGTATGCTAATATATGTAATAAAATTGGTAGAATAAGAGCAGTTTTGCAATGTTATGAAGTGTAGTGTGTTGATTAGCACCTTCTGCTACCGGTGATTTCTTTGAGTATCCATTTTTTCTGTCACCTACATGTGCACTTACATTTAATTTCACCAGTAGCTGTCTGTGGTCACGTGTTGCAGGAAGGATGTCAGTTACTGTGGGACATAGAATGAGAGAAATGTGGGGAGGTCCTTTTATAAAGGGGGGGGGCAGTGCTTGGCATTTCAGCATTTGCAGTCGTGTGTTTTTCCTGGACTCATTTTTGAAAGAGTGCTTTCTATTCTGCTGTCTGGTAGGGTCCCGTATTTTCGGAGCCTGCAGTAATGAGGGCAGACAGCTGAACAGGAGCTGCCCTCCGATGACTGCGTTTGAGATGTTATCTTTGTCGGACTGGCAGAGACTTTTTTCGTCCTGTTCTGCAGCACGCAGGGTGGTTGGGGTCTTGTCTGCAGCTTGGTGGGGGGGGCGTCATGTGCCCCTGTCTCTGTGAGTGGTGAGGGGGGGGTCGGTTTCAGGAGCTCAGGAGCTGAGAGTTGCTCATTGTGCAGAGTGAGTTTTCTCAGGCTAAATCAGATCTTTAAGCTGTAGTTTCCCACATCTGTGATTCAGGCAAGTGGAGGTTCATGCAACAGTAGGGACTCATGACACATTTTTTATTTTATAAGATTCCTCTTTGTCTTGAAGAATGCCAGAGAAAATTTAATTGACATGTCCAGTTCTTTTTTTGGTGCCTGATAAAGACATTACTCAGAAGCGTAAGGACATGAATGTATTGTTACTGTAAAATGTGCGACATCTTGGGGCCGTCTACAAATGTATTGAGATTAAACTACTTATGCCTCTTTATGGGTGAATCACAGGGCATCTGGCAAGGGCAGCAGAAGAGCGGGGTTTGATGACAGCAACATTGTCCCAAGCTTGTGATGTGCTGCAGCAGTGTCTAATGAAGCCATCTTGCCGGATACAGTGGGTTTTCACAGCCTCATGGGCCATCAAGACACGCATACCGTGAGGATTGGGCCTGTGAAAGGAAACAAAAACACGGGGATGGCTGGTGGGGGTGGGGAAGCTGTTGTCATCGCAGAGCCTGAGTGTCACCCAGAACGAGTGAGGGGCCCAGAGGCAGAAACTTAAACCTGCTTGCCCATTGCCACAGCGTGCACAATAAAGTTTAGATTTAAAAAAAAGGTCAGAGCAGAAATAGCTGAGGAGCCAGACAGGGCAGAGGAGGGGGCTCTCTGCGTGAGTGCCTAAAAACATTTATTCCTTTATTGAGTGCTCCACTGAGACTGACAAGATGATTTCCCCCTTCTAATTGGTGTCAGAGGCAAAGTGCTATTTGTCTAGAGAACGTTCTGGGTCTGCGGGTTTCACACTGGCCATTTGCCACTTTGTCCCTTATGCCCTTGTCCCATGCCTTTCCTGGTGATGGCCACAGCTGTTGCTCCTTTTGGTGGGCTCACTGTATTAAAACGCAGAGGGTGGGCGGGGTGGGTGGCTGTCTATGTTGTCTTAATGTAAGCGTTTCAGAATGGGTCATGCTATGTTGGATTGCAGGAAACAAACGGTTAGTTTTATAGGGTAATATTGTGTGTGTGTTTTAATGACACAAATCACTATTTTAATTTGCCTAGTTGATATATGGTGGTATATTGGTATATATCCTTCACACAGTTGATTTCTCTTATTTAATGCCTCTCTGCCATACACCCATGTAGTTTAGTCCTGCAGCCTCCATCCACTTCTGTGGTTCGTTCCTTAGGAGCACTAGTCAATGTAGGGGCCTAAGCAACAAGCTCTATTAAACAAACAATATTGGGTCCAAATAGGCCTTTCAGCCAGGGGACTGGAGTGGCAAAGCTGCTGAAAGAGCCGCTTCCTAATGAAGTCAGGGAACTCAAGTGTTGCATTGGGCCTGCGCCTTTCACAGGCACTTCCTTGGGCAAAGTGTCAAAACAGCCCAGCCTCTGACTGGCTTTAAAGTGTCTAAATGGTGCCTTTTGATTTTTGTGTTGTTTGGATTTAAAGGAGGGGGTGCTGGGAGGAGACGGGAAGCAGAACAACATCTTAAAACGCTTGAAACAATGTCTGTAGACACTTTTTTTTTTTTTCCTGTTCCCTCAGAATTGTGACTCTGCTAGCGAAGCAGCATGAATGTGATGCTGTGCGTGCACTGGGCCTTTGGTCTCTTTCTTTCTTTCTTTCTTTCTTTCTTTCTTTTTTTTGTTATGCTCTTTCATACGTTTATTCTTCTGCTCTTTCGTATGTTCTTATGCACTTTTGTACGTTCTTGTTTCTTTTGTATGCTCTTTCATATGATCTTTTTTCATTCTTTTGTGTAGTCTTTTTTTCTTATGCTCTTTTTTGTACATACGTTGTTTTTTCCGTTCGTATGCTCTTTTTTTCTTTATGCTATGTCGTACATTCTTTTCTGTTGCATGCTCTTTCATATATTTTTTTGTTCTTTTGTACATTTTTCTTTTTCTTTATGTTCGTATGCTTTTTTATTTTTTCTTCTTTTGTATGCCATTTCTTTTTCGTATGCTCTCTTTCGTATGTTCTTTCGTATGTTCTTTTTCTTTCCTTCGTATGTTCTTTCGTACGTACCATCTTTTTCTTTCTTTCGTATGCTCTTTCATATGCTATTTTTTCATGTTTTTTTTTTCTTTCATATGCTCTTTCATATGTTGTTTTTTTCATCCGTTCTTTTTTGTATGCTTTCTTTCATACGTTCTTTCTTTTATATGTGCTTTTTTTGTACATTCTTTTTCCTTATTTCCTTCCTTCCTTCCTTCCTTCCTTCCTTCCTTCTTTGCCTGTGCTCAGCTACATGCCTGTGCTTTGTAGGTTTGCAGCTTTGGACACGTGGTGACCCAGGATTCACTGTGCCGGTTGTTTGTATAGTACTAGGTGAAGCAAAGGGAACCTTAACCAAATGCAAAGCACGTCTGAATGATTTCAGTGAGCCATTAATGAAGCTCGAGTACCATATTGACTGCTTCTCTGTGTTTTGTTGTTTTGTGATGATTGGACGTGTATTAATCTACTTTGTTTCTCTTATCCTTGGCTGTCATTTCAAAATGGAGGAATTTGTTGTAAATATAAATGGCTGACATAAGACGCAATGATTAACTTATGCTTGTGTCACAGGGGGCCTCTGCATCACTCAGTAGGCTTGCTCAGAGATGCCATATATGTTTCCTCACGTTTCATGCACTTAAACACACTTCAGATCCTTCACAAATGTTCGTAATACAACGCATTGCCTCTGTTTAGATGTTCTCAGTAACAATGACCTAGACTGAAAAGTCCTGACCTTCATTGTTGAACAGTCCACAGAACAGTGTTTTCCAAGTGATAGTCCAAAAGAGCAGAAATCCATAGCCCTCCCTGTTCCAGAAAACAACATGCAACTTGTACCAGAGTTATAACCCAAATTCCATGAATCATCAACCACCGGCGTTTATCTGGCCCCATCGCTAGCTAGCAGAACAACCCCAAAACAAAAAGGCTTTCATTAATAAACAATGGAATCATTTTAGGGTTCACTTTCCGTTGTGCCTCTCCAGCGCCTGGAATAGCTCAAACCTAAAAATATATATATATATTTTTTTTTTTCCAATCTATTTTTTTTTGTTGTACATCCAGGACTTTTTTTGGAAGCGCTAATTTTGTGGCCTGTGTTCTAATAACATTGCTGTCATAGAGGGATTTCAGACTGGCCCAAGCCTGTCCAGCCAAAATCAGATGTGTTCTCATCTGAACGCTTACCAAGCGTTCATTTGCTGCAGGATCCAGCACCAAAGGGTGGAAGCACCCTGTAGTGTCTGTGATGTGAAAGACATCCTGGCCAGGAAGTTGGAGGTGTAAAACGGTAGCTTAGCTGGAGGCAATGTGTGATGGCTTTTCCCTTGGGGTAAAGAATTGCATATAATTGATTTGGCCTGGCAAGAGGAGGTGAAAGATTGGGGTGCCCCCTCACCCCCTTGATACTGAACACTAGCAAATTTCATAAAACAGAATATAGAGTTAAATTAGTTCCTGAAATACAGTGGTTTTGGATCATTTTGTTATAAGTAGTGGCTCGTTGGATTTACACTCATTTCTTTGACTCTTTATTTAATCTCTCTCTCCCCTCTTGCTATACCCTCCCCACCCAGATAATTAGGCCTCTCCACCACAGGGGCCAACTTTATATGGAAAGCACTGCAGCCGTGCACAGGTGCATGGCCTGAGGGACGGCTGTCACTGAAAAATTGATACCCTCACATTGTTAGGGACAACAAAACGAGACCTTTATTTTGATGGAGAACAATGTGAAATTAAAGCAAACTCTCTATAATGTTTCCTTTTTTGCCTTGGTTATCACAGATCTACTAAAGAATATGGATATATTTAAACAACTTTCGTAGCTAGTTACAGGCACACCTGTACCTGTGGTCTTACCATCATCAGGGTGGTTCTGAAGCAGCCAGTACGCTCATTATATTGAGGGTGACCCTTTGGAAGAGTTCACACTGGAACAAAGCAGGCCTTCGATGAAATGGACGACTGAGACATGCATATATTTTTTGCTGTTTGCTGTGTAGGTCCCTAATGATTTGGGAAGGACATTTGAAGATCCAGAGCTGGATTCTCTGGGACTTTTCAGCAGAATAGAATTGTAAAATGAACTGTGCACTCTTGTTGCCGTGCTATGTGTAAAATAAGCACGCTGTAACCAGAATCACTGAAGTAAGAGAATTTGACCAATACGGATTTTAAATGCAGTTAATATTAAGAACCAACATATGATGATAGTATTTTGAGTAGTTTATAAATGCTTTACCACATGAAGATGCATTGCATGTGAGATTACACAGAGCAGGTGACACCTGCCAGTCAGTAAGAAAACATGACCATTTAAAGCTTTTCCAGCTCAAATGTTCCGATGCTTCCGGCCATACCCCCAGACTGGGCAATCTCCCAGATACCCTCTGCTGGACTCTAATACCCTGAGCTCAAGGCTTGTTCATTAATAACAACTGTCTACATTTCCTAAACAGGTGTTTATTTTACACCCAAAATGCCCTAAGTCAGGGATATATCAAAGACTTTACAAATGGAGCTATATTCAGATAAACCCAGGCATGACATCATGCTTTATCTAAAAGAGGAAGATTGTCCATTTGGAGAAGTTTTAGTCTTAAGACACAGGAGGCCACACATCTAATCAGCAACCTTGCAGATTATTTTCTGAATTCACCTTACCGTTCATCCAGAAGGGAAGTAAGGCATCATCACTGGGCTCAGTGTTTATTAACGGTCTGCAGCTTGCAGTGACTTATACCGGCCCTGTCTGTGCTTGTGATGTGCCTTTCAAGCAGAATGGTGATTAAGACTCTGACTTGCATGCCCATATGTTTCAGGACAGTCTGCATTTCAAACACCTTTCTGTACTGGTTTAAATTGCTGCGACCTTGGCTTAGAAGAACAAAAATGAACTTTTTAAGGAAGGGTAACATGGTGGCTCAGTAGTTAGCACTGTGTGTGTTTGTGTTTGTGTGTGTGTGTGTGTGTGTGTGTGTGCGTGTGTGTGTGTGCGCGTAAAGTTTGCATGCCCTCTTTGTATCGCACAGCTTTCCTCTGGGGACTCTGTTCTCCCCCTATTGTCCAAGTATATGCAATTAGGCTAATTGGCATCTCTGTAGTTCCTGCAGTGCTTCATGCAGTGTGTGAGTTTGTCCATGTATGTGCCCTATGATGGACTGGCATCTCATCCAGGGAGTAAACCTACCCCAGGCTCCGTACCCTCTGTGACACCGACCAGAAGAAGTGGTCAATAGATGTATGGATTTAATCATTGTTAGATGCGTTATAGTCCAAAAACTGGGTCTTTTCTGGCTGTTTTCTTAGGATATTTTAATTAATTATTTTCAGGATTTCACTGAGCACTTCTTCATGAGAATGGTAAAGTACGTTATTTTAGGGGCAAATGGCAGGGCTGTTTCTCTTTGTGAGTGGGTTATTGTAGAATGTTGCTGAAGGATTTTTCCTGCTTTGGTTTAACTAAAGCTGTATCTGAGCTCAGATGAGAAAGGAATAGTGAAGTTCACGTTGTAAAATCAGCCCTCTAGTCTGGTTCATACACCACTTGTCCACATGCCGTTATGGTCTGTGCATGACATAAGTTGCATCATTGGGGTGTCTGCGTGGACTGTACGTGTGCAGCCCAGATTTTGGGTCTAGCAGACTTGTTGCTCAATGGTGCGCGTCGCCTGCACATGTGCAAGGATTTGCATTACTAGGTGTTTCCAGTAGGTGGAATCTGTTGGTCTGGTGGAATATCATTGCTATGTGCATGTGCCAACAGTATGCATTCATGGACAATTTCTTAAAATGTGGTATGAACACAAAAGTGTGAGCACTTGACCATGCGTGGACCATAATGGCATGCAGAGAAGTGGACTATGAAGCAGGTTTCACTCTCCCAGTCAACTTCCGCCCCATGAGGTGGGGTCGGGACTTTATAGCGTCCCCTCTCTAGGTGGGAGATCTGTTGGAAGCACTGCAGAGTCTCCGGTCTGCTGTCCCGCTGTCGGTCGTGGACCCTGACAGGTGCCGCGGCTCGGACCATTTGCTGCATGGACAGCCCGAAGAAAGGCAGCTCTGCTGGCGCCTGGCGCCCATGGCTGGCGGTGGAATATTTCACTGGCTTGGTGCCCGTCACGCTTATTCTGTCACCACAGAAGCTTTTATCTGCCTCCTGTTTCATCCCCTGGCCAAGTGTTGCAAACACGTGTTAAGATTTGATGTCACGTTGGCACAGCATTTTTTCGCTTGCACATTATCGATACATAAGACTTCATTGATATGGAATTACTGGATTCACAAATTAAGCAATGCTTATTAAGATTATTTCTATTATTTTTTACAATTGCATGTTTCTTACGTGCAATAACATAATGCATTTTGTATTTTTGATACATTTCATTTGCTTAAATTTGGAAATAATTTTCTAACATTTGCTATTATTACTGTCAGCGTGTTTGAATTTATATATTTGATTTAGTTCCAAATGATGTTTAAATAACTTTCTTCTTAGAGACTAATTCTTTATCCAGCTCGTCATTATTCATAATGGGGAGGGAGGAGTGGTAATGTTCCTCTCATCCCTGGGCTGAACAAAAGCAGAAAGATGGTCTCATGGCAGCAAAGTGTTTATTTGTAGAGGAAGATAACGATCTCCTTGGCAACCCTGCTATGAAGCTGTCAGTGCGAAGTGGGGTTTTCATGCTGCCGGCTTAGCCTGAACGTGGAAGCCCTGTCCTTGTAGCACAGCTGGAACCCGAGCTGCCTCTGCCTCCCCCTTCCAAGATTCCACTGTCGTGCCGTCTTCCTGTGGTTTAGGTAGCAGCTATTCCTGGCACCTCTGCTGCCGCAGTGCTCCCTACCCCCACCTGGTGAGAGCACTGACCTTCCGTCCCACAAGTGAGGGCCAGCACAGCAGCTGCTGAGGTGGGCTGCAAATTGGGAGTCTCAGGGGAGAAATGGCAGCTCCCACACGGCTCTCGGTCAGGCCCATAACCAGAAACTCACCTTGACTGGTCGTGTGGCACTTGCAGTGGATGACTGACCTAGAGCTGAGGGCACAAGGTCTGAAACTTTGAAACTTTGAGTGATAACAATGCTCTTAGGTTTGTGAGTGGGCAGTTACAGACTGCATGCAATATACGTTTTTGGTTCAGTGTAGAATTGTTGCAGTTACATATGCCCAAATTACAAGAAAAAAACTAGAAAAAGGGGCTGTTGGACTGACAGCAATGTGTTCCCCGGACAGCCTCCCATCTAATTTTTACTTTTCCCACACCCCCCAAACACATTACTACTATTACTACTACAATTTCTAGAATTACTAGATGGATCAACTTGGAAATGTAAAAGCCAATAAATGTGTTTTTACCTGAAAGCTGAGCCCTAATTGTGGCACCTAATTGCTCAATTCTGAAACTATACCTATTTATTTATTGCACAGTGCACTTACATGCCTATTTGTGCAATGGTTCCCTATTAATTAGGTGGTTAAATGTATTTCATTGTGTATATCTTAATGTCCATGTCTTAATTTCATTTTTATTATTAATAATATTATATGTCTAAATATTTATATTTCATTTTGTTCTCCTTTGTTCTCTCTATGACCAACATATTCTGTGCCATAACAGTAAGAACTGTAACAGATACACTGATGGTATGTACAGAGACCTGGAGGGCCTGCAGTTTTTTTTTTTTCGTTTTGTTTGCACGTAACACTAAATCGTGCAAATAATTTAATGTTCCCACGAAGTACTAAATTGAGCTCACAAAATCTCTAAAATGTACCAATGAGTCACTTTCGTGCCTCTCAATGGGCAATTTATTATAATTATTGTGAACAACAACAACAACAACAACAATAATAATAATAATAATAATAATAATAATAATAATAGAAGAAGAAGCACTTTTATTGATCCCCATGGGGACATTCCTACCCCATCTTGCGCTCTGTGTTTTTGCCTAAAGAAATTTTGCTTTCCCTCTCATCTTGTCCATAAATGCCAGTTCCTGGCAACCCACAAATTAAATGCCATCAGTTAACCTTTTCATAATCTCATGATTTTTCCTCACTTTGTCATAGTGTTTGCCTGATTGGAGATGCACACTATTGTTGCTCAAACTATCAATCCTGACTAGGGTTGCCACTTTCAGTCTTAAGAAATAAGGAAGGCCACCGAACTCCTACCCAGGTCCAGTACAGTAAAATTTGCTAGGGGGGTAGATGGTACCATGAGAGAAATAAAAGACAAATCGTGTCCCATATTGGAAAACAGGACACTATTTTAAGGACATGCATTTTATTATTCAGTGTGGGGTGATCGCATAATATACGGGACAGGTGTAAAAAAACTGACCAAAAACTTAATCTTCTAATTTACAGTATATAAATGGGATTGGCTACAGTCAACAAGAACAGTATTTACAAATCGAAGTATTTTTAACTCTTGTTTGTTTCATTTAGAGTATACCAATTCCTTGCCCACAAAATAATGAGGAATATTGGCACAACTGACTATCTTGCCTGATGCCTGAACTCATGTTCTGAGTGGTTAAACATGGCTAAGCTCTCTTCTTTTGAGACATGCAGACATATATACATACATTGTTGAGAGCAAAGCTTGGGATCCGAGTGCAGGATCAGGCCATTTATTCGGTGCTCCTAGAGCACTTTGGGTGACTTGTCTTAATGTAATCAGGTTCAGATTTGCGCCTATTAAGGGTCATGATTAAATTCCTGTACCATAAATTTAGCCAAGGGAGGGTTTTCCCATGATGAATTATGCCAAATTAAAATACCACAGTCTAAAATAATATTATTGCAAACCTACCTTAGACACATGCCTCACCTTTCGAAGAAAATGTGATTCAATTCCCCCATGATAAATTTTGATGAGTTCCCCATAATACATTTGTCCAACCGGCTTCCAGACTGCTAACGATAAAATTTGCTGAGTAGGTAGGCTGGCAATGAAAAAACAATATAAACTTTATTATAAAATATTCAGAAATTTATCTTGTGCCCCATAGTTTGAGAATTATTGGACTGTACTATGTTGCGGTTAGACAAAGATCTGTAGAATATGCAGATTGCTATGTTCACAAGATGGTGGCTGCAGGCTCTATTTTTCCTTTTAGCTGCCCCCTGTCTTTGCAGTTCCGATTGTCCTGCCCTCTGTTGCTGCAGTTACAATTTTTGATCTGATCAAGTGTACTTTTTCAGTGTAGATTTTCAACCTTGTAATGTTTTTGTGAAGTGGTAATAAGATCCATCAAAGATCAAATAGAGTAAGGAGAGTAAGAATAACAAATAGATTGATAAAGTAATGACAAAGACAGGCTAGGCTACTCCACTGATGGAGATATTTTGATTTCTAACACATATTTGCTAATACTGCTGTTTTAACCGATATATTGTGCATCTCTATATTTCTTTCATTTTCACTGGTATCTCCCATCCCTAATCCAATCTCTTCATCTGAAACACTTTAATTTTGTGAGGCCATACATCATTTTGCCTATCTGAGATGCTTATCAAATGCTGTGTTCATTGATTATTTAGTGGAGGGATGCCTGATAGCCTATAAGCAGACTTTTAAACGCAAAATTTTAGAGTTTCAAAATAGAAACCACAAATATTTGTTTCTACTCAGTTTAGTTGAGTTTTGGGGTTTCTTTGTTCAATTTTGGTCTAGTTTTTATGTCACGCTTATGCTTTTAGTTTCTTTAAACTTTTAATTAATGAAATGATTCTGTCATTGTTTTCATTTCAGTATTTGTTAACAATAATAACCTTGAAGGTCACACAGGTTATAGTTATCTGTGGCTATCCTTACATTACTAGGTGAGTCTCTCATACTTGGAAGCCTTCTGAATGTCTTCACTTTCTTTCACTTTTTATGTGAAGTGCTTCTGCACAACTGAGGCTTTCACTCTTTATTTGGACCGGCGTCCATTATGCCAAATTTTCTAGTAATCAAAAAGGAAATTTTTAATTGATGCTTTTTTAAAATTAAGTAATCCAGTTTAATACAGTACTTGTGACAGCTGTGGCAGGTATTTAACTGCTGCGTATAGTGTCATTTGGCACCCTAAACACATAGACATCTCCTCAGTACCATACTCTTACTTTTTTCATCTAAACTCCAAAAGCACGTCAATGAGGAAACACAGAACTGTACTAATGTTGAGAAAATGAATAATATCTGTGTTGTACTTCAGAAGGCTTTATATGGCTGACACAGGATGCTGTGTGTCAAGAATGTGTTCTGGAGGGCTGCCAAGAGCAATCCCTGTTGTATTCAGTGCTGCATGCTGACCTTGATGGGCTGGGATGGCAAGCACAGACCAGTATCTGTGTTGTAATAAAGAGTGACCCGACGAGGATTATGCTTCTTGCTTATCAGGCTTTACTGATCTCCAGGGCCCATGGAGGAAGGAAAGAGAAGAGTAATGAGACCTCTAAGGAGGATAGATTCCTTTGTTAAGTCTTCACCCATGCCACCACTGGTGTTGAAGGGGCTATTAGTTGACTTTTAGATGGAACTGATGTGTTAGGAAGCTTCCCTGTATAAGTACTATGGTTTATTTAAGTATGATGCCTCTGGTAGCATGACAGAAGTATAATGAGCCCAACTGGTACCACTTGAAATGGCGATTTCAGTCTAAGAACAGCGCTCCATCCATTGTTGAAACTTCAATATAGCTAAGATAATTGGTCCAAATATTCCACCACTGCCTCTCAGCCTCTTGCTCGCTGAATCTAGACAGTCTAGAAGACTTCCATATGAATGAATATTACTTCTGGCTCAGTGGAATATAGGGTGAGAGGTCATTTTTGGGTCAAACTGACCATAAATTGGACAACACCATGCTTTTGTTTTCCAGATGGAATCAAAGGCTCCTACTAATACTTACCCTCCCACTCTGTACTACTCCCTGACTTCTCTGTCCAATTTTGTCTTTTCTTGTCTCTGACTCTTGATCTCAGTGGAAGAATCATCAGGTTTACAGATGGTTCCGCTTCCTTTATTTTTAGAAACGTGAGGTGTAGGCTCATTTGCCATAGAATCGAACTGTATTGGATTTAACTTTCATATCCCTTGCTTCTGTTTCTGCTCCCATCTCTGAAGGAGGAGAACTCAGCAGTATTGGGTGTGACTCTCTTGAGGG
Organism: Mormyrus iriodes; assembly: GCA_011763525.2. NCBI lineage: Eukaryota > Metazoa > Chordata > Actinopteri > Osteoglossiformes > Mormyridae > Mormyrus > Mormyrus iriodes. Next base: position 23,483,487 of record JAAGVU020000008.1, on the reverse strand, counting down.
CACTGCCAACAATTCTCACAAGGGGGATGTGCTTTATAATTCCCTGATTAAGTACCTTTCTCTTTTCTGGATCTACACACCTCCATCCTGCACAGTGACAGCTGGGAAGAGCCCATCCGTGGAGAGGCCTTTTGAATTCATAGAGCCCCAGATACATTGTTTGCCATTCAAAGGATCTGGTCTCTTGGGATAGGGCTGGGGCACTCTCCTGATTTCCTGTTTTTTTTTTTTTTTTTTTTAATACTGCCCTGTCAGCCGTCTCCAGTCCATAGAGGCAGACCCACACAAAGACCCTCCAGGCTGGCCTTCTGTTTGAACGTGGCCTGCAGAAGACCCCTGCACACTCCTTTGTTCCACTGTAAACAGGGAAAGAACTTCATTCCCTCTCCTCTTGTGTCTAGAGACAAGTCTGCACTGTCAATCGAGATTTAATGGTGTTGGCAGGCCTATCGATCATTGCCATGCTTCTAGCCCCATCGGTGGCTGATTGGTTGCCCTCCTGCAGTGACCCTTCTTTCTTCGCTGAAAGAAACCTGGGCCCTAATGTAAGGCCTCTGCCCTCAAACACAGTGCAGAGGCTCTTTTGTTGTTCTTATGAACCTTCACACAGGAGGGCCACTGCTGCCATAGGGGGCAAATCCACAAACTTCAGGCAAATAAACAGCAGCTCTATTACTTTTTCTCTACTTTTCTGTACCTTTCCTGTTTTTTTTTCCTCCTATAACCATGGAAGGCACGGAAATCACTTTAATTGAGTGGAGCTGAAATGGTTTTTCTGACAAGGACCTAGAGATGCTAGGTATAATATAGAGCTTGCATATTTATTCTCCTGTAATATAATATTTAAATGACCCATTGTGTGTCATTTATGTAAAGTCTCTACAGTCCTCAACGGTTGCACATAGTGTGCAGTCATGCAGAATCATTTGTATGATTTTTATTGTTTGGTTGTGGATGATAGACAGACGTTATTCTAAGTATGAGAAGTTTAATAAAAATGTTTAAAACAAAGTTTCAAAAAATGGGAAAATTCAGAGAGATCCAGGTCAATAAGACATGACTCATTGAGAGTACTTATTGATTGTAGCGAACTCATTTTAGGTAATTGTGCCGATATTGTACATGAAGATGACATGTATATAGTAACAGAATATACTAATGAGGAGGCCAGCCTTCTCCCGCTGGTCTGCAGGTGGTAATTATCCTTGTAACAGTGATGCACATAAAAGGCAGATGTGGAGGATTTTGATTTGATATTACAATCCATGCACAGTACATTAAATTATTGCCATATTTGTACCCTGTCTTTGTGCATTTGGCTTCCATCTTGAAGAAAAAAGTTTTTTTTTTCTTTGCTCATTAAGTATGCTTGATGCTGTGAGGTGTGACAGTGTTGTTCTCTGCCTTGTCACTCTAGATGTGGGGGGAGGATCTTTGTGTTGTTTTCTGTTGTCCAGCACAAGTTGAATACATTTGTCGGTTCCCTGCTAGCTATAATTGGAGTCCTTTCTCCAATATTGAATGCATCATCCATAACACAGTTTGCAGTACACACAGGAAATGGTAATTGTAGATGGCCAGTTTGGCTGGTATTGTAAGCTGCGAGTTTTCTACCTTGTCTTTTTAGTTGATCCTCAAAGGAAATAGGGAGAATATACTGATTGAGAAATGAAGATGCTGGACAATGCCAGCTGACTTAAGTGGAAAATGCATAACAGTGGGAAGGAGCTCAGTGAAAGCAACATAATTTATGGTTCATAGTCTTCTTCCAGTCCAGCCTCTAGCTCTGCTATAATAATCTAATGGCCTGTAACCTGAAGCCCAAATAATGAAGAATAGTGACTGGTAAACTCCTTAGAGATAAGTCCAGACAGTAGGGCGTGGAGCTGCAGCCTGTCTAGACCATAAAATAGCCCTGTTTTATGCTGTTAAACATAAAGTGTTCTTACGGAAATTGAGGAGGAATCAGGGGATATAAAGCTCTCCGATCTCCACTATAAGAGATTTCAAACGATAAGAGTCACTTTAACTATGCAAGCCTAACTTTTTTAATACACTGGGGATTATGTAGGAATAATGTTGTGTGTTTTTACCCCTCAGAGCATAAAACTGACAAGGCTAAACATAGGTTTCAGGTCAGATTTGTATTTACCACAGTCAATTTTTATATTGGTGCTGTTTTGTGGCCTTACCCTTTGCATTACATTAAGATTATGATGAAGTACAACTATAACAATTTTAAGATGCATCAGTAGAACAACTTATAGGAAACTACAGTCCAGGCAGAACAGGTTTAAAGTCTAATAGGCTGCATCTCCCTCTTTGATGCTTATTGATATTGTTACTATGTAGTGTAATTTGGGGTACATGATATTACAATGTATAATTGACTATATGTCTTGCATAAAATATTCAGTTTAACATGGCTCAACTAGTAGGCAGCGTATCCTGGCAAACATTTGTTTTTACATGCAAGTGTTTTTGTATGTGTCACACCCTGACATGTTTTGGTGGAAGGTAACATGACTTATTTGGGTCATAAACAGCCCACAAAATAGAACAATTACATTTAGGCCATAAGTTTACATACACCTTGGCTAATAACTTTGAGTCGCTCATCCTCCCAACTTCACACAGTTTGTTACCAAAAAAATGTATGTGTTTGATCAATTAGAGTATCATTCAAAATAATAGTAAACAGACTTCAGAATTTAGTCACTATGTCAGATTTACAGTGTGTCAAAAGTTTACAAAAACTCTTAGTTTTTGGTGGCTTTTAATTGCTTAACGTATCATATACATATGATTGCCTTCCACAAGCTTCTCAATATTTTGCAGGAATTCCTTGTGACGGAATTGGTGTAAATGAGTTTGGTTTGTGAGTCTCATAGCTTGGATATATTTCTTTCAATTCAATCCACAAGTTTTCTGTGGGATTCAGGTCAGGGCTTTACAATGGCTATGGCAAAACTTTTGCCTTGTTGTCAACAAGCCATTTTGTTACAACTTTGGAGGTATGATTGGGGTCATTGTCCTGTTGGAAGACTGAGTTGCAACCAGTCTTTAGCTTTCTGGCTGTTGCTTCAGAATTTGCCCCCCCCCCTCCCCCCCGCCATGATGATGCTGCCTACCCCGTGCTTAATTGTCGGGATTAGGGCTGGGTATCATTAAAAAATTTTCAACACCTTGACTCCGATACCAGTTCCTGAACAATACGTTTTGATACTGATTTTTATAAAATTCATTTTAACAAAAAGAAAATTACATTACACATTACAGTACAAAGCTTTAGTTTTCTGCTTCTTAGCATTTTTAAACACTCAAAGCAGTTTCATAGCATAACATAAAAATAGTTAAGTTCAGGAGTGTACAAATTGTGAATGCATATGGTAGTACACTGGACCACCAGCTTACCAAATTTGGTGGTCCAGATACACTTTTTGATAGTGCAGTACACACCCTCCCTGCATTCTGGTTGAGAGCTGTACACTTACTTTAAATGGTAGCACTGGTGCTAGCAGGGTAGCGCAAACAAAAAGCAGAGTTGAGCAAAAACATGAATTCTAATGAATGAAAGAATGCATTAATACTGTTATGAATTGCAGGTCCTTTACCCTCCCTAGACAGATGGCAGAGTCACAAACTCAAAGAGTGGATTATGTAATTATAAGTTACATAGTTTGTTCCAAGACAGTTGAGAAATTTCTACAGAAAAAACATGCTGGAACCAATCTACACTTTATTTATTTGTTTATATGTTTGTTTGGCTATGCTTAAACATTATTCTATAAAAAAAACTGTTTTTTTTTCCTCCTGTCAGTAAGTCACCAAATGCCTCACAGTACCTGTGTATGAACTTAAGTACAAAATTGCATAAATCATGGGAAAGCAATAGCATAAATATGATCGAAAGGTATATACTTTAAAAACAAAGATCTCCGTATGCCTGTAGGTTTGCAAAAACAGACATTTATTTATTAATCTATATTGAAATGTAGGAAATATGTGGGTTCAACCTGATTGGTACTAAAGAAGTTGAAAAATAACACAGGTTCATTTTATTGAGATACTGTTCCTTAAAGAAGCAGAACCACTGCATACAGTCCAGAATGTGGTTTGGTTTTACCTGAAAGGCTGAGTAGCCTGAGTCCATTAAGGGTTGACTGGTCGTAAACAACCTACAAAAAATTTAGGAGTGATTTATATTCACATATATCAGGCTACATATATTAGTGGTTTGCCAAATTATTCTCCAGTAATTACACTATGTAACACAAATTTTGTTCCTGGACAATACATGTTATTTCTTAATTGCTTATGTTGTAAAAGT
>JAAGVU020000008.1:23458270-23479057 GCA_011763525.2 Mormyrus iriodes | reverse complement strand
CCATCATAAAAACTGAAGCAGCAAACTTTGTGAAAACCAATATTTGTGTCATTCTCAAAACTTTTGGCCACAACTGTCCGTTGACTTACATGGATTATGTGAAAGAAAAAGGGCATATTCTATATTTTATTCATTATTAGTAGTTTTGTGATAATTGCAATGTCTTGATGGATTCCCGATAACCTGGAACTTGAAAATTTCCAACTACCTACTTAAAAAAGGACTATAGAACAGCGAATGGAATGGATTCTAAATGCAAACTTACACAAGCAAATGCTAATTCCAGTAGCATTTGAGGCTAACATAAGACAGCGATTCTCACAGACTTGCAGGAGAAATTAGCACATAGTAAATCATGATGTACTCCGTGATTTTACGTCTCTGTTGTTTTATAAACCCAGCAACGTCTTTACTGAGTTGATCCTTTTGCAGTGTAAAATCGAAGTGAGCTGTAACTAGTCTCTATTTGTGGTACGGCCCAGTTCCTGTATGCCAGTGGAAAAGCACCATTTGTTATATGAAGCAGAAAAAAGAGATAAATGAAAGTGGAACTCTATCAAATGTAGCTTGATTTTTGAAACCTAAATGCGAAACCTAAAAACAACCGGGACACCTGGAGGTGAGCAGGGCGAAGCTGGGACACCTGGATGCAAGCAGAGTGAAGCCAACGTACCTGGATGAGGTTCAGGAGGCATGGCTGCCACGGGGCTAGGCAATGTGGCCCTTCCTGGGCGAGGAGCCTGGGCCTTAGGCAGAGCAGTCCTCTCTGGCCTGGGAGCCTGGAGTGCGTGCGGAGCAGCCCTCTCTGTGGACGGACTCTGGGGACACAGCAGAGGCGAGGATAGGCTCTGGGCTGGATGCCGGAGGAGCGGCAGAAGCCTCACCTGGGCCAGGTGCTGGAGGCCTGGAAGCGGTCTTTTCTGGGCTGGGCGTTGAAGGCATTGTAGTGGCCTCTCCTGGTACGGCTCTATCTGAACCAGGTCAAATGAGGGTTCAGCCCATTTCTTTTGTATTCGCTTCCCACAGCTGGATATGGTGGGTGGAGCCGTGGCTAGCTACGAGGAGCCAGTGGCTGCAGTGTGAGCTGTGTGGACCCAGCAGGTGCATCAGGAGCCAGTGGATGAATCTGCGATGAGTTGCGAGGAGGCCAGCGGGTGAATCTGCCTCATGCAGTGGAGAGCCAGCATGCTGAGTAGCCTCACGCAGCAGAGAAGCAGCGGTCTAAGTGGTTTCAGGAGGCAAAGAGGAGGCAAGCTGAGCAGTCTCGTGCTCGAGTATTCCCTATGCTTCAGCCAGCATGCACCAGACCTTCACTGCCTCTTGCGACTTCGAGTCACCGTGAGCACCCGCTCCGCAGACCAGAAGAGAGCTGTGGCCTTAGGGATCCTCCAGACTGCAGTTAGTCATCATCTCCAGGGCGATATCTAAGCGGGAAAAGATGTCCTCTGCTTGAAGTTGAAGCAGCTCCCGTTAAGCTGACATGATCATCCTCATTTGGGGTATCAGGCCTGCTGGATTTTGAGAAACATGAAAACCGGAGCGGAAGGACAGGCTGTTGCATTTGTTTTCAAGTCTACTCATTCTGTCGTGACGCTGGGGATGAATGACTCAGGCAGGCATTATGGTGAAACAAAAAGGGGTTTTATTGACCTCAACGGAACAAAGACTGGAAATAAACTGGATCATGAAGAATCGAAATAGGAGGAATGGAACATGACAGGGCACAGGCAATGAAAAAGTTCGACTTCAATGACCGAACTAATGAAGATGGGACAAGCAGGTACTTTTACAGGACTAATAAAAGGCAACAAGCATCAGGCGTGGTCCATCAGGGCCACATGAGGGAGGAGACAGGAGGGTCAGGCAGATGTGGAGGGCAGAATATGAGAGTAGCATTTTGTAGTGTGACTGATTCTACTAATTGCATTAGTACTGTACAAAGAGGTGCGCTATTTGATAGATTCCCCTGCTTTTGTGAGGGCGCCCCATGCTGCCCCCGCAAGATGCTGCCCTGGGCAGCTGCCCATATTGCCCATACCTAAATCTGTCAGTGTCTATGTGACATCATTATTTAAATCAAAAAACATTGTACCATTCCTTGATTGATGTTGGTCACTTAGTTGAAGTGGACACACTGTCATCTTTAGAATGTATTGTATTCTTGTTTGATTCTTTTAGACATTTATTTTTAGACATATACTATATGGACAAAAGTATTGGGACACCTGGCCATTACACCTACAGGAACTTTTATGACATCCCATTCTAAATCCATTGGCATTGATATGGAGTTGATAAACTTCTTTGCAGCTGTAACAGCTGCCACTCTTCTGGTAAGGCTTTCCAGTAGATTTTGGAACATGTCTGTGGGAATTTTTGCCCATTCATCCAGAAGAGCATTGTGAGGTTAATCATTGATGTTGGACATGAAAGCCTGGTTCGCAATCTCCATTCAAGTTCAACTCAAAGGTACTCAATGGGGTTGTGGTTAGGGTCTGTGCAAGCCAGTCAAGTTCCTCCACACCAAAGTCACACAACTGGGTCTTTATGGACCTTGCTTTGTGCACTGCGGCACAGTAATGCTGGAACAGAAAAGGGCCTTCCCCAAACTGTTTCCACAAAGCACAGTATTGTCCAAAATGTCTTGGTATGCTGAAGCATTAAGCACTCCCTTCACTGGAACTAAGGGGCCTAGCTCAGCTCCCGAAAAACAGTGGCAACATGTTTCCACTGCTCCAGTGTCCAGTGGCAGCATGTTTTACACCACTGTATCCAAGGCTTGGAATCGCGCTTGGTGATATGAGGCTTGTATGCAGCTGCTTAGCCATGGAAGCCCATTCCATGAAGCTCCCAACACATGGTTTTTGTGCTGTGGTTAATGCCAGAGGAAGTTTGGAACTCTGCAGTTATTGAGCCAACAGAGTGCTGGCGACTTTTACACATTATGCACCTCAGCACTTGGTGACCCCACTCTGTTTCTTTACGTGGTCTGCCACTTCACGGCTGAGATTCTGCTGTTCCTAAATGCTTCCACTTTACAATAATACCACTTACAGTTGACTGGAATATCTAGCAGGGAAGAAATTTCACAAACTGACTTATTGCAAAGGTTGCATCCTATGACAATTCCATGTTTGAATTCTTCAGCAAGACTCATTCTGCATGACTAGGTACTTGATTTTATACACCTGTGGCAATGAATGAAACACCTGAATTCAATGATTGAGATGTACATTCCAATACTTTTGGTCATATAATGTATTCATACAACCATCTGTAGGGTTTTAAAATCTATACATTAACTACCTAGTTTATATTATATATATACCAAGCTGACTGCAAAGACCTGGAAAAAAGAACTTAGTAGGTTAGACAGGATTATTATTTTATCAGCTTAAACTTGTGATGTACAGATTATTCATTTACAACAAAAATACTACTTGAAAGCATTACATGCTGAATTTCAATGGTTTCAAAAGTTTCAATGGCAATAACAAGGAGGGGGCATTGCATTTTGTACATAAAATGAATTTATTTAGTGAAAGGAATTTATTTTGTGAATAAAATGATTTTCTTACACTCTGAAATGCATTTCGTCCACAAAATCACTATCATTCATGACATACATTTTGTCAACAAAATTACTTTCTTCCATTTGAATACACAATGTATACATAAAATGAAACATTTAATTTACAGAATGCATTTTGTGAATGTAATGACTTTCTTTTTATTCATGCAATTAGATACATTCAGCCTTCTGTCCATAAAAGGCAAGGTTCTGATACCAGTTCTGTGCATAAAATGAATAATTCCTATTGATTTCTCTGCACAAAAGAAAGTGACATCTTCATGCTTTTGTGGACAAAATGTAACTTGAGTTTGTCTTTCTGTGGACAAAATATAGCAAGGTGTTACTTAACTTCATTATAAAATAATCTTTTTTGTGGCACAAAATGTATTTTGCGTGCAAAAATGAATACTTGACACTTGCTGCTCCATAGGATGCTGTGCTGCTCTTTGTCTCTTGTTGTATGGGGGTGGGTGATAGGTAACTGTAGACTCTTATTTTAGCCTTTTTTCCAGTAGTTCGCAACCTGCTGGACAAGCTAGTAACAGCACCTCATATTTGTGGATTTTTTTTCTACAGAGCAGCTGTAGGATGAATTGGACAAAAATCTACAAATAAATAGGAGGGACGTCACAGATGTCATGTGATCCACAAATAGACGGGAAGTGATCCACAAATGTGCAAAACCCATTTCACGTGTATAACTTGGTCTGAATTTTTGTGGATATGATTTTACACAACACTAATAAAAATCTGTGAAAAATGAAATAATTGTGAATCATGGTACATATTTGTGGATTGTCTTCTGTGGGTTACAAATAATAAAGTCCTAATTGCTAATTGTGGCTGTGAGTTGATTACGGCTAAAGCTAGTTACAGTCAGTCGTAATCGGCAGTTTGGGAGCAATTAGGTTTCCCGCCAATTATACCAACACTGGAGCGAGAGTAGCTGATAAGACAATTTTCATTATCTAGACGCACTTTTCCTTGTGGCAGTGTTAGGGTACTTTAGGCAGTCAGAAAATCTAAGAGCTCCAACATATTGTCTGCCATTTAATTGATCCCACGTAATAATAATAATAATAATAATAATAATAATAATCATAATAATAATTGCAGAGAGCTATGGCATTACAGTTTTGCGGGCCAGATTACCCTGATTTTACAGATTAGGAACACCACTGGAAGGGCCTCCAAAGAGCGTCTCTGTACGCCTGTTGGCGCCTTTGCCAACAGGACCTCGATTTCAACCTTGCAAACATTCTTATTTTTGCAGCTCGCCATTATCGAGTAGATGATTTGGGCTTGTTTCAAGCTCATTTATATATGCTAATGATATTACTTAGGGGTTGTTTGTAAGGTGGAGCTCTAATACCATTCAGCTGCGCACAATTTCCCAATCACTTACGATTTATAGACCGCCCATTAGGGAGAGTGGCACCTGGACTTATTGGTGTATACGTTCATTTTCTTAGAATCACATTTACGTACTTTTCAGAAATGATCTTAGATCAAATGTAAGATGGTTTCAACATAACTCTTTTATTTATGAGGGCCCTGATGTAAAGTCAATGGCACAGTATGTCACTGTTATTTAAAGGGAGTGTTATCAAGACACCTACATAGGCACAGCAAGTATACACTGCTTCTCAGACACATAGGGATGTGTATCACCTCACCAAATTAAAAATAAAACAGATTACAATGTAAAAGATGATTAATGTGTATTTCAAAATATTTTAAGTACATGTCCTAATGGTTAGTCATAATATTCATTAGAATTAGCTAATCGCAGTAATGATGAATGAAATTACCTAATTATTACAGTGGGACACCTGTATCTGCGGTTTACGCCAGACGGAAAAAAAAGTTTTAGAATTCCAAAAGCATTCATAAGTTTTATACTGCGCGTCATGCAAATACAGGCTATAAGCTGGTGAGTACCCACAGTAGTCTAAAATTTGTATTCATTTTTTTTCTCATTACAGGTTATGAACAGGTACATAATACAATATGTATGTTTTTTCATTGTTCTTTCATCTTTGATATTTCATCAAATGTCAAAATCCCCCTCATTCGAGAGAGTACATAACTGCACAGTACTGCATGATAATGTACAATGTACTTTATTGTATCGTATCTTTATTGTACTGTTGCTACATCTCACAATCACCATTCAGTTTAACTTATAAGCTGATGACAAAAAAACTATTGTTTGGTTTAAAAAAAAAAAACAAGCCCTTAAAGGCCATTCTTATCTTTCAAATTAAGCAAACCAACCATTATATATGACAGAGACAACACTGACTGGGCACCAATAGTGGAGCTGGGACACTGCAGCAGTGCCACCAACAAATGGGGGGGCTTGGGGACCGGGTCAGTTGTCCTGGGTCAAGGGGGCCCAAAAGGACCTTCTAACCTTTAAATAATCTGCTGGAATAATTAGTCAAAAATACATATTTGTAAAAATTTTATATAGTATTTGTAGGGTTGGGAACCGAAAGTAGGTTCCAAATTAGAATAAGAAATACGATAAGAAAATACCCGGTACTGGGTACCCGCATTTTTTTTTTCCGAATTTTGGTTCTGTTTATTGGTTCCTAAACACTACATATCGGCAAGGATGTGCATGGCTATCTGCCAGGACCTGTTTTAAGTGAATACGTCATGCATCAGTGCGTAACAGAACAATTGATAGACAATGAATATATTCTTAAATTACAGGACTACAATACAGTGCAATACAAGCATGAAACTAATAAGGTGCTCAAAGGGTTGTACATCCAACCTAAACAAACATTTAAGGCAGGCCGGGATCAGTCTGAATGAATGCATGGTGTTTGATGCCTTGTGGCCTCTGAGTCTGAATGAACCATCTTCAGCCAGCGGTAGCTCTAGCACATTGCAAGCAGGGACAACCAGCTGTGATACACTATTCTTAATGGCATTAAAGGTACGGATGACCAAAGAAAAAATTGAGGAGTGTTACAGAGCAGTAACCACATTTGGTTTGATTTGGTTGCGGACAGGTGTTGTGAACTGCACTGAATGCACTTTAGTTAGCATTTTACTCCCGTTGCTGCTGGGACATTCTGAATGCTCAGAATACAGATATTTAGATAAAACTATTTGTCCTCCTTTGTTTTTACCTTTATGGAATTGATATAGGGAATCAATAAGAACCGGAATCGACAAAATTCAAACGAAACCCAACCCTAAGTATTTGTGTATCACATAAAAACTTGTTATATTTAATTTTCCAAATTTTCATGTTGAAAGGTTTGCAGAGTTATTGAAAGATTTATGGTCATGTCAAAAGCTTTTCAGGCATGTAGAAAGGTTTATGGGCATGTTGAAAGGTAGGCATGTCAATAGGCTTGCTGATTGGTTGACCACAAGCAACGCTGATAACTTGGAAGTTACGTGGAAGTGCGGGAAAAGCAACAATTGCAAAAAAATTGCAAAAAGAGCAAAAAATTAAGAATTATTTTTGTACCTCAATTACACTTACTGTGCCAATAAATACATTTTTTGCATAATTTCCATATTTATGTTTCAGAAAATTTGATTGATTACCAATATACTTTTGTTCAATATTGTTGCCAAAACTTGCCAGCACTTATTGCAATGTGAAAGCGACACACATGTGGCCAGGAGCTACAAAAGTTCCCGGTCGAGACAGTCCAGGAACTTGTGACCAAGGACCAAGTTCTGGAACTTCAGTGTGAAAGCACCTAATGTCTTATGTTACATGATCTGCCAATTTTAATGTTTTATTTTGAATGTCTGGTCTCTTACTGAAATAATGTTTATTGAGAGCATTTTTGATAAAATGGTAATCTTTAAAAACACCCACCCTGCAGACTATTTGTTAGTTGTTGGGGGGATCAATCACAGAAACAAAACAGGATGCAGCCTTTTATTTATACAACCTGTGACGTTTATAATTCATTATTAAATCTGGCCAACAGATCAATCTTTTGTTTTCCACAGAATACAAAACAATGTAACGTTACTGCACTAATAAGCACTGACAAATTTCACCGATACTAGCCAAAGGTATATTGGTTATTGATTTTATTATTTTTGTGCAATTGATCTCAAAATTTGAACAGGTCCAGATCTTCACCCATATAGCGTGTCTGCAAAGTTTGGGAAAGATCAAACAAACTATTTTGAGCTATCATGCTGACAAAATCAAATGTCTGAGCTGCCCAAATCTTTGCTATCACTAAGTGGAGTTGCTATAATTTTGTTATTTGTTTCAAAATTTGATCAAGCCTAGATATTACAACACTGTCTGCAAAGGTTGAAAAAGATCAGTCAAATACTTTTTGCGTTATTATCTTAATGGGATCAAGTGTCAAATCTACCCATTTTTTGCTATCACTATGCGGCATTGCTTCAGTTTGGGGGCCGAACTGTCTCAAAATTTAATCAGTCACCTATGCAATGCAAAGTTTGAAAACCATCCATAAAACGTTTTTCTGAGTTAACGTTTTAACAATCGAATCATCTGTGCCAATGGCAGCAGACCGGTCCCAAAAAAACATATGTATACCCCATCCAGGCAATTAAAATATAATTTTTGTTTGATATTTTTATTATTCACATAGTAATTTCCAGTGAAGGGCTTATATATTAATCCAGGGTAAAAAAAGGTATTGTTAGCATGAGACATGGGATGCCGTTTGGACAAAATTAGATCTAGTTTGTGTGTGCCTGTCCACTGCACTGGGACAGGCACACACAATGATTTTGAGCTTCTTGTTTTTATGATTATGGGAGCTGCTCAAAGCACTCAAATCCAAGAAACTTGAAACATAAGAACACACTGCTAGAGGTACTGTGAAAATGTAGTGAATTTTTCATGACACAACAGTGATATGGTTTCTACTTGGGCTCCCTGTTCCATTGTGACTTTGTTGTCCCCTCTCCTGTGGCACTGATTATTCATGGAAATTCGTTTTTATTCAGCTTAAGGCCAAGATGGTGGGTTTGACCTAAAACCCTAATCTCTGTCATCACCCTGTCAGCTACACTGAACCCGACAGAGAACAGAGGTCAGAACTCCAATTTGCAAAGGCTATCATTGCCTTAAAATACGACATTTTGGTAAAATTAGCACTGCTGTTTAAAGATCATCTACCGAAAGAAAATCCTGGAATTTCAATAATCAGTTACGCCAGTTACCATGTAAAATAAGACAGTAGCCTTAATTGTATGGATTGGCCTTTTGTTCCCTTTCCAGAGCTGGGATTTCCATTATACTCCAAAAGAGAGCTACAATATTCTCAAGTCCATGTAACAGAAGTTCTTAGCTGTCCTTTTTCTGTTGTGTCATAGTGTGACCACAGGGACTCAGAGTGCTCCATTAAGACGTATTTTAGCACATCCAGAAGACAGAGAACCCTGGACTGGGCCATTTGACTGAAACACAAAACAGGATAACCACAACAAGCTCAAAAACAAGTTGCCTGGCAATTCAGCTGTAGAACTCTGGCTAATCAGGACAATGAACCCAGAAACAAGATGCAAAGAGCAGGACAATTGAGCAGTAAGCAGTGCTCAGTGCCCCATTTAAATAGACCACTGGCTCAGAGCATGATTATAAAACTTGCTCAGTTACCTGATTGCAATGTGGTAAAGCTCTGTGCCATGGTTGTTATTGTTAAAATCTAAAACAATAACAAACATTTTTGTAAACAGAAATAAGATACAAAAATTTAATTAAAAATACAACCCAACAAAAAATATAAATCCTGCTTTTGAAACTAACTGACATAAAATGAAAACAAACATCAAATACTTACCATTACCATTTTAAAATAGTATTTAGCTAAAGTCATGATTTGTTTATCCTTAATGACCATTAATAATTCCTGGAACTTGTCTTACCCATTTAGAGGACATCATTATATTATGTGCACTGTGTATTCATGTTAGATTCTTTAAAGATCAGACACATAAAATAGTTCAACAACTATCAGTCTATCCCTAGAAATAAAATAACAAAAATTTCAACTTAAATTAAAATATACAAATAGTAAATAGAAATGTCTTTAAAAGAAAAACGAATAAAACCACACGGCTTACCCAAACTAAACTATTTCAAAGGAAAACTGAAAAGTAATATAAAAATAAAAACTAAATTAAAATAATCAAAACTATAATATCACTGGTCTGTGTGCATAGACAGATGAACTAAGTGCAGCAGCACATTCTACAGGCTTCGATGAGCTGCTAGCTTTTCTGGTTCAAAGCCATGGTGCTGCCTACAAGTCTTAAAATTCAGAAGGTTTGTGGTCACCCTACCGTCACTAATTAAATGCCCCATCAGAATGAAATCTATTCTTCAATTCCAAAAACAAACAAAACAAAAACGGCTGGATATTAAATCTCCAACTACTATTAAAAGATCCATTTGTCTGTGGCTTGTCCCATCCACCCATCCATTTTCTGCCACTTATCCGGGGCTGGGTCATGTATGTAGCAGTCTGAGCAGGGATCAGCCACCTCCTCCAGCACCACCAGGGGAATACCAAAGCGTTCCCAGGCCAGCTGACAGATATAATCTCTCCAGAGTGTCCTGGGTCTGCCCTGGGGTCTCCTCCTCGTTGGACATGCCTGAAGTATTGCCCCAGGGTGGGGTCCAGGAGGCATCCTAGACAGATACCTGAACCAGCAACATTGGCTCCTTTCGATCGGAGGAGCAGCAGCTCTAATTTGAGCCCCTCCCGAATGTCTGAGCTCCTCACCCTATCTCTAAGGCTAAGCCCAGACACTCTTCAAAGGAAGCTAATTTCTTCTGCTTGTATCCATGATCTCATTTTTTAGGTCACTGCCCAAAGCTTGTGAACCAAACTCTCACTCCAGTCATATAGGGAGCTAACGGCCCGTAACAACGGACCCTGTACCCCATACTCCTGAAGCACCCCCCACCCCGGGACATGATTGTATGCCTTTTCCAAGTCAACTATGCACATGTGGATCAGTTGGACAAAGTCCCATGATCCCTCCAATTCCTTGTGAAGGTGAAAAGTTGGTCCAGCATTCCGCAACCAGGACTGAATCTGCATGGTTCTTCCTGGATTTGAAGTGCTGGTGGACCCTTCTGTACAGTTCTCCAGCACCTTCCTAGGGAGGCTGAGGAGTGTGATCCCTCTGAAGTTCAAACACATCCTCCTGTTCCCTTTCTTAAAGATTGGGACCACTACCCCAGTCTGCCAATCCAAGGGCACTATCCCCTACCTCCGTGCAATGTTGAAGAGGCATGTCAACTAAGACAGCCCAACAACATCAAGAGCTTTCTGGAACTCAGGGCAAATCTGATCCACCCCTGGAGCCTTACCATTGAAGAGTTTTTTGACTACTTCAGTGACCTCAGCCCCAGGAATGGGTACGTCCTCCTCTGAGACTTCCATGAATATGACCCTATTACTGCTATGTCCACCACAGCTGAGGGATTGCCACTGCAACAAGCACGAACAACCTTACGGCCACAGCTCCGCACAGATGCCTCAGCAATGGAGACTCCGAAAATGGGCCATTCAGGCTCAATGTCTCCAGCCTCCCTCAGGATGCAACACAAATTCTGCAGGAGGTGTGAGTTGAAGATCTCACGGACAAGGGCCTCCTCCAGATGCTCCCAGAACACTCTCACTATGTGTCTGGGTTTTCCAGGTTTATCTGGAATTTTCTCCTGCCATCTGATCCATCTCACCACCAGGTGGTGGTCAGTTGACAGCTCAGCTCCTTTCTTCACTCAAGTGTCCAAGACATGCGATCGCAGATCCACTGATACGATTACAAAATAGATCATGGAGCTGCAGACTAAGGTGCTTTGGTGCCAGGTGCACTTACGAACACCTGCAGGTTTGAACATGGTGTTTGATAAAGACAAAATTTAGCTAGCACAGAAGTTCAATAACAGGTCATTCCTCCCAATCACAGCCTTCCAGGTTTCACTGTCGTTACCCACATGAGTGTTAAAGTCCCCCAATAGATCAATGAAGTCCCCGGAGAAGGCTGGATACTCTGAGCTGATGTTTGGTACATAAGCACAGACAACAGTTTGAGCCCATGGTCAACTCGAAGTTGAAGAGAGGTGAGCCTCTTGCTCACCAGGGTGCTATACTGGGGGTCTATAAGTAGACCCACAGCTGCCTGGTGCCTCTCACCAAGGGCAGCTCCAGACTGGAATGGCCCATAATGGAATGGCCCAGCCCCTCTCCAGGAGATTGGTTCCAGAACCGACGGTCTGCTTTGTGATATCTGTCTACATCTCTTCCCACCAGAGAGGTTACATTCCATGTCCCTAAAGGCAGATTTGGCAGTGAACGATCAAGGCCTGTTGAGACCCCTGCCTTTGACTGCCACCCAATCTACAATGCACTTGACCCACCACCCACTCACCTTTCAAAAGGATAGAAAATAAAGTTACTGTAAATGCTATAAAACCCTGGCGGAGCAGTAAACGGCAGCAATGACATTTGTTCAGAGTATGGAATCAAGCTGATCACCACTTTGCAGACACATTGTAGGGATGACAAAAAGCATCCATAGCAAGAGATATTTCCTAATAAGTACATTTGTGCAGCCTTCTGATTTCTCTGAGCTATATACAGTATACTGTGCAGAGCCCAAACATTATGACCATATGCCTAATGCCTTTGCAGAGACTTTTGCCAGTTCAGAGGGGTAAGCATAGGAATTATAACCTGTGACTGTATAGCCCCATATGCAGCAAGGTGTGATCCACTGTGTGTTGTGGCAGCAACATTAAAATGTTCTGTCAGTTGCCCCACAGTAGCCCTTCTGTTGCTCCATGCCTGACGGACAGCCTCAGTTGCCCCTACGCATCATTGAGCCTGACGGTCTGTCGACGGCTCGTGGTCTTTCCCTCGCCTAACCATTGTCAGTTGGTACTCACCACCACTGACTAGGGGCACCTCACAAGCCTTGCCAATTCAGAAATGCTCTGACCCAGTTGTCTGGTCATAACAATTTGTCCCTTGTCAAAGTCACTCATCTTTAGGCTTGCCCATTTCTCCTGCATCCAACGTGTCGCCTTTGAAAACCAGCTGTTCGTTTGCCATTTAATATATCCCAAATTTTGATTAGCACAATTTTGCTTAGATAATCACTGTTATTCACATCATCTGTGGGTGGTCACAATGTTTTGACTCTTTGGTGTATATAACTAATGGTCTTCCTAAGTGGAGCTCATGATGACTAATTGTTTTAGGATGCCTTCAGTTGGAATGATACATTGAGCAGTGTTTAAAAACAGCTTTAAATCAATAGGAAGTATGGATCTGTTTCTTTTTCCTGGACTCTTGAAGTCACAAACAGCTTGTATGATGGATGCCAAGAGCCGCGTTGAGAAATCGATGAAAAGCCAGAGATCTTGCTTGTCAGTGTGTGCAGCAGGGGTATGGCTAGAGATTGGCCCATCCAGACCAGTTCAATTATGTTCCAAATTTTTTATGCCCCCCCCCCCCCATTTTCATTGATTCTGATTCATGTTAATCATCAGATTAACACAGATCAGTCATCCCAAAACACACATGTAACACTGGTATAACTTTAGTTCCCAAAATTGAGTGAATATACACATATAATAGCCATATTATTGTGCAGTTTAAGGAAATGTTTTTTTTTTTTAATTTTGTGCACTTCGTAGGAAGAGGTCAGAGACAATTTTTCTTTTTACTCTACAATGGATCCTCATTGTACTGATGTCCCCTGTGCCCCTTCCCGAAAAATAATCTGGAGCTACCACTGCATCCTACCTGCTTTTTTTCTACTTGCCTATAATTGCAGTATAGTTATTCTAAAGAAAGCAGAAGGTACAGTGTTTATGTAAAGGAATCATAACTATTTTCAAACCAGGAAATTGCACCCATTAGAAGTCCTCCTTAGGCTTTCCGCAGATGTGAGCATGCATATGCAAAACTCATTGATTGTTGCACTGTGGAGCTGAAGCAATTCAAATGATGTCTTTTGGAAAGGCAGACTGAGGTCACAAAGTAACATAGAGTTTAAAAATAGTTTGCCACCCAGTTACTTGATTGTGACAACCACTGTTTTGCTGTCATCATTTTCCAGTTACAGTTAGCTGTGTGACCTATACTTTCTTTTTTTAGGTTTGTTTGGTATATGGTGAGGACATCTGTTTTGGGGAATATGTGTAATTTTTTTTCTTTATACTCAGAATGGGGTCACATGGTGTCTCAGCGGTAGCCTCATGCCTCCGGGGCTGCAGCTTTTATTTCTGCCCTGTCTCTTCATGTATGGGGTTGGATCCTCTTCCCATGTTTTCTCATGTTTCCTCCACATTCTCTGGTTTTGTCCTGAAAATGTGGAATATATGATTGTGAATGCTTGCCCTGAATTGCACGTCCTGTCTTGGGTGTCCCCTGCCTTGTGGCCTGTACATCGTGGAATAGTCTTCAGATTCATTGGGACCCTGTACAGGATAATAGGTATGGGACATGGATGGATGGATGGATGGATATATAGAATGAGTCTACATGAATTTTGACCTGCATACATTGCTCATCTGGGAGGGTTCATCCCCAAGCCTTGTCATTGCTATAGCTTAGCTACTTTTACCCATCTGCATGACTAACCTCACCCCTTGCCTTCATCCTCAGTATTACCTCTTAAAACTTCCTTATTTAAATTTGAATAGGATCTTTGATCATCTGACTGTCGGCACATCCTGTTATAAGGCTTTACAATAAATTTTGCTTTTCTTGTGGGCGGGGACTGCAGCTCACAAGGCAGACAGGCAGACATGTGTCACCATTCTGCCGCACGCAGGCAGCATATCTTTGGAGCTGTAGAGTGCCTCTTTTTTGGAATTACATAATATAAATGTAAATGTCTCTGCATCAAAAACCAAATTTAAATGTTAATGTTCTGTCCTTCAGCCAGTACCTGTGACAAAGGGTGAGCCTCAGTGAAGATGCCAGTGTGTGGGAAGATATGACTGAGGTACAATGTAACCGAGAATCGTTTGATAAGCAGAGGGGATGGAATGGCACTGATAACTCGCTGGCACAGGTGATGAGGAGCATATTGGTCATGCATGGTGCAGTGTATGCATATTGACATATTAATATCCGAAGAGTGAAGCTGAATTCAGCTGCAGTTAGCATATAAGCGGTGTTCTGAAACAAATGATTGATATAGTCATGACCGTTTAAGGTAGGAAAGAAGGATTTAGCACAGTGCCACAAAATACATAGATTTGGGCATTGTCCTACATATCAGCAAAGTTAGTTAAATAGTATATTGACATAAAATTGCCTTGAAATAGAGGCAGCACCAAATAGTAATAGAATAAAAAGGACAGTTTCAACACTTGATACGTTTAGGATAATAACTCAACCTATGATAACCTAAAGTTTTTGACGGATCTTGTTCAAACATTGCACTGTATGGCTGGTAAGTGGAAATTATTAAATTTTGAGATGGATGTCCCCAAAATGACGCTGCTTAGTGGCATCAATGAGAAGAGTGAAAGCAGATGGCACTTGACCTTGTGAACATAAGTCAAAAACTATTTAATGAATCTTACTACTGTTATTACACAAAAACATTGTACCGATGAAGATCTACACCTGGTTCCATTTTCAGACAAATTGCACCAATAATGAAGCAGTAGCACTGTGTAGTAGCAAAGGAAGAAAACAGCAGCTGTAGAAGACACTTAGTCTTATGAACATGATAGTTCTGAAAGTAAGGTACAGATCATTTAAAAACATTGTTGGGATAACCAACTGGAAAATTTTAAGAGACTTTTTAATACTGAAGCAGTGCTACATAGTGATACAAGAAAGGGGCAGTTTCAGACATTTTATCCCGTTAGCATGATAACCCAAAAAGTATTTAAAAGATCTTTTCTCTTGGCAGACATGTTGAAGACATGTTGTAAGGGTGAAGATCTGGACCTGATCAAATTCTGAGATAAATCGCATCAAACTGAAGCTGTACCACATCGTGATAGCAAAGAGATGGCCAGCTCAAAAGCTTGATCTTGTCAGCACGATAACTCGAAAATAATTTGCCTGATCTTTTCCAAACTTTGCAGGCATGTTTCATTGGACCTCTTCAAATTTTGATGACAAAATCACATCAAAATTGTAGCAACAGCACTCAGTGACTTTGAGATTACTAGAGGCTTATCATAGTGAGAAGGATCACTATTTGTTAATAATAATAATAATAATAATGATAATAATAATAATATTATTATTATTATTATTATTATTATTATTATTATTTACCCCATAAATCTTCCCCATGATAGACCCCAAGTAGCCCAAAATCACAGAGCATAGCCGACGATTGCCGCCACCATCTTGTGAACACAACGATCTTTTGCAAACTTCCCAGGAACATTGTGCAGGTCAGTGATTCTAAAACTGTTATGCATGAAATGACTTTATATTATATTATATTATATTTTAATATTCCATAATAAGGTTTCTATTGATTTTTCATCACTAGTTTGGCAAATTTTATCCATAGCAGTCTGGTAACCAGTCGGCAAAACTTATTGGGGGAGAATTTAATTGTCATTTTTGCTCCTTTGTTAGTCATGTATATAAGTGTCTCAATCTTGTGCTCCTTGTTTGGTCATTGTTCTCTGTCTACGGGATCCACCGACACCAAGGGGAGGGGGGGCACACCATGGGACTGATGTCTCACATCTTGGGATGATCTAGGCCCCCCAGTCTAACCTCACTCCCTCTCCTGCCTCAAGCTTTTTCCTTCTCTCCCGTCTGGTCTTGGTTTTCCCCTTGTCTTTCCCCCGTCCTGTCATTTTGCCCTGGTCCATTCCCCCTGTGCTCCACACTGGTGTCGCTGCCTCTGTTCCTATTTGTGGGATCCCCGTTTGTCAGTCCTGTCCCTGTCCCCAATTGTGCGCCGAGCCTGTGGCCCTTACAGTCCCTCGCCATGCTCCTTTCCGTCCCCTGGTCCAAGTCCTTCTCTCGCTGCTAATGTGACAGGTAGGCTTATAATAATATTTCCTTTAGACTGCGGTATTTTCGTTGGAAAAATTTATCATGGTGGAATTTAATCATGTCACTTAGCCCTAGTCCAGTCCAATCTAGTCAGTGGTGGCAGACGAAAGAACAGACATAGATTTAGTATATCGAACTGCAAGTCACACAAAGTGCTCCAGGATCATCAGGTGAATAGCTTTATCATACATTCGGACACGAAACTTTCAGCTGTGCATATACAGTATATATATGTTTGTGTATGTCTGAAAAGAAGAGTGATTAACCATGTTAAACCACTCAAAATATAAGCTCAGCCATCAAGCAAGATAAAGTCAGTTGTGTTCCAATATTTCTGGGCAACAAATTGGCATACTCTAAGCGAAAGAGCCAAGAGTTAAAAATATTGTTCCTGTTGTCGCTTACCCCATGTATACACTATAAATAAGAATATAAATTTTTGTTCAGTTTTATTTTGTCCTGTATATTGTGCAGTTGTCTTGTATTGAAAAATAAAATGCTGTGGCCTGCTTTGAACCAATATAGGACGCGTTTTGTATTTTAAAGTAGAGACATAAGGCATAAACCAGTTACATAGTTGTTTTGCTTATCATTATTACAAATTATGTACTGTGTATAATTGTATGTGCTATGCGTTTACATGACTGGCAGCGTACTTTGTTTTTTCCAGCATCACTACCAACATGGAATAATGTGTTGCATATTATATTGTTGTGATCCTATAGGACCACAGTCGTAATTATGGCCCGTTGTTAACCAAAATATTGTTATGCAGCACATAATTGTAATGATGTTCTGTGTGAGGCATTTCAGCACCTCACTGTAAACCAGCCAATCAGGGCAGAGCTCATCAACATATCAATAAGCCCACCAAAATAGGGAAAACGGTCTGTTTCGTTCTCGGGTCAATTAATAGGTTACATAAACCCATGTTTAATTGAAGACAGAACAAAGAGAACATATTAAATGTTGAAACTGAGAAATTCTATTTGTTTTATGACAAATATATGCTTAATTTGAATATGACGTTGATATAAACTGGTCAGGAAAATTTGAGCAAATTGGCATATAAGTGGAATGTGCAATACAGGAACCGGTATAGTCTCAGAGTTAAGTGTCAAGACTAGGATTCAGAGCATTTGGGTAAAAACACGTTTATTGACTCCAGTTGATCCATCCAGTACTTTTAGAATTTGTACAGGTTGGTGAGTGTGAGAGGAATACGGATTAGATGAGGGGAGTGGGTAACCAAGCTGTCTGGGAAATACATTGTTGTTCTTCCAACAGCACCCTTTCTAGTTTAATAAGGTGACTAACAATAAAGTCACCATCAGAGCAGCCTATTGACTCTGGGACATGGCAAACCAGCATGAGGCTCCCAGCTAAATTTGAGGGGAAAGAAATGTCTACTGCTATACTCCTAGTTGTGCTAACTAACATTAGTTAGTCAAGTTTATTGTAACTACAATTCTTCAGTGATAGGTTGATGCTTAAGTAGATGCGTTAAATTGTTGAACTCAGAAAACCACTGTGCCAGACATCTTTCATGATAACTGAAGAGCTATGTTTTTTTTTTTTTTAATCTTGCTAATAAAATTCACCTAATGGTGACTGGGGGTTCCCACAGTTTTGTTGGTTTGTAAAGGTTGGGTTAACGCACTGTCAGTCGTGCATTATACGTTTTTGAGCATGTGGTTGCAGAGCCAAAGAACAAAAGTGGAGTGGCATGCATTGACCCTTACTTATTTAATCAGAGAGCTTGCACGTAAATAATTCAAAAGTTGCCAAAGCTGCCATAACAGAAATTTCCTTGTAAAAAGCCATGCGCTCAGACTGAGCTTATGTACATGGAAATTCTTATTTGCAGTGCATTTTTTCAATTTTTTGACAAGCCATTATATTGAGTATTAGGCATCCATCCAAAACCTGCATGCATCAATTCAGAGGCTAATTAACTGGTCTCACTTAAGTGGGATGATTTGACCTGAGATCGGGTTGGACCACTCACAAATTCTATTAAAGTAGAGTGGCTGCCAAAATAAGGCATTCCTGGGTATTGAAGAAGTGTGACTGGCTTTTGCGTTGCCATCTGTTTGGCTCCATGCTCTGCCAGCATACATCGCTACTATACTTATAGTCATTCTATTGTAGGATACAAATTCAATTATTTGGTTCCTCCGCCTCACTGCCTGCTCCTCAGTACTCTGTATCATTCGTTTTCTCATCAGTGTCCTGCTGCCATGAGGCCCTTCAGTTCACTGATCGCCATTAGAGCTCCTTCTGGATGTTAAGTGTCTTTCTGCGGCATAGGCAGAAGAGGCCAACCAGGACGTTTTTCTTTTTCTTTCAGTTAATCCAGCACTGAGAGCTAACACTAAGAAAGACTAGGAACATAAGCACAAGCAGAACAAAATAAAACAAGGCACAAGCAGGGTAAACCTAAACAGACACACGAAGAAACCATAACAAACACTAAGGAAAAGTCAATTATAAATTATACTTATGACTGGAGGGGTTCAGCCTTTGAGGTGCATGCTCAACCCATTGAGCTATGCAGTGGCCTGGGGAGCAGGGGAACACACTAGGGGCTGAAGGATTACAAGACAGAGGGGGGGGAAGCAGGCTGGCCAAAAGGGGACAAGACACATAGGACAGGGTCGGACAGGCACCAACCCTTACAATAACAGAATATGTTAAGGGAGAGTTAGAGGGCTCCGCAAAGTGCATGTAATGATCCCAAAAATAGAATAAAAATTAAATTAAATAGCTGTGGAGCTTTTAACATGCAAGAGCCACAAATCTTCTCTGTTCTCCAACTTGTTACTTTTTAGTGTGTGTTTTCAGATTCTAGAGCAGTTTCAACTGCTAGTTTCAATTCTAGTTTCAACCTTTTTGAAACTGAGAGCTGCTTCACGGGTGCTGAGCCATACGAAGGGCTACCAGTTTGATATTATTATTAGTTTATATATTATTATTAATGATTAATAATACTCATATATGTGAAGACACTGATCACGTTTATGATTTTATCATATCACCAAGATAAAATTAAATTTTAGACACTGCTCACAGGTGAGTTGTGCTATTTTTAGAACATGTCCGATGGCGACTCATGTGGTCCTTGGGGGCATCCTGGTGCCCGTGGGCACCATGTTGGTGACCCCTGTTCTAGAGCCTTTATATGAGCTTACTAGAGAGACTCAAAACACATAAAATACTCTTAAAACTGAAAACTTTGACAGCTAAGAATAAAGTAGTCTTTAATCTCATGTTTGACCATTGGGTTTTGCCAAGCTGTTCAGGCTGTTTTATTGCTCACCAGTTATGACTTTAAACTTGTACCTATTTTGTAGCTGGTAGACTTCTTTAATTGAAAGGGGTGTAGTGAGGATGTGGATAATCTGCTACGTAGCCGCTCATGTGAAATGCACCTCTCATACATCTTCCACAGTCTTCCATGCTACACTAATATGCTGACAGTGAGCTACCAATTAAAATCATGAAAAGCCTCTGCACTGTCACACAAATAAACTCATCAGTACATTGAGAATTCATGCTGAGATAGCCGATATACATACTGCAGGCTAAGTGTGGCTGTATCGCCACCTCTCTGGCTGTAGTTTACCTTCCATAAGTATCTTTTAAATAAAGGCATTTTATGATTCTTGTTAAATTTTGAGTTTGAAAGCATAGAATAGTTTGTGATGGGTAATCATGCAGCTCACAGATACTGAATCTGATTCTGGTGGCATGTATAATTGCCTTTAGTTACTTGTTGAAAGTGACAGAATGAGGATCAAAAACCAAGATCAGGCTGGGTCCGTGGAGCACATGAAGATAAGGGCTTTGCTCAAAGGTCCACGAGTGAATGATTGCTTGGATTTGAACCCATGACCTTCTGGGTAGGGGCATAGATCCCTAACCCACTGAGCTACACGCAACCCACAATAATAACAGTACGTTGACATTTAAACACAAGTTTAAACAAAGATGGCCAGTGTTCTTGTACAGACACAAAGTGAGTGTACTATCAGCAAAATATACACTCACCTAAAGGATTATTAGGAACACCTGTTCAATTTCTCATTAATGTAATTATCTGATCAACCAATCACATGGCAGTTGCTTCAATGCATTTAGGGGTGTGGTCCTGGTCAAGACAATCTCCTGAACTCCAAA
>JAAGVU020000008.1:23443911-23458170 GCA_011763525.2 Mormyrus iriodes | reverse complement strand
AGTTCTGAAGGCGAAAGGGGGTCAAACACCGTATTAGTATGGTGTTCCTAATAATCCTTTAGGTGAGTGTATGTTGTGCCAGACATTAAAAAAAAGTTTGTAATTGAATTAAATTGCACATGGTGCCTGATTTGGAAATTACCCAGAGATGTGACAGTTAAGGTTCAAGTTATTTTACTTCCACAAATGAAGGCCAAATTAATTATCTAAAAAGTTAAGGAGCGATGTTCTTTCAGTGCAGTGGCCAGGTAGGGAGATGCTCCTGGGGGCTGTAACACAAAGCTACATTTCTTTCTTAGCTAGATAACGTGTTGGATTTAGAGTAGTCTGGCCTAAATATAAGTAAATGAAGACAACGTCAATTTAAACTAAGGTAACATAAATACAACACATTATCCGGCTAAGCAAAAAATCTTGCTTCATGATACAGGACCCTGGTCTCACCAGTCTCACAACAGCAGCAGGTTTTGCTATTTGCATTAGCTGTTGTCCTGTTTTCACATTGTCATTCATTGGGTAGGTTCTTAGAACATTACTCTACATTGTATATTCCAGATAAATCAGGCATGCTAGTGAGACAAATAATGAATATTTATAATAACTGGGTGGATCCAGAACATGCTGAGAAGCGATGCATTAAAACTGCTTTACTAAAGCAATGTCGTTTTGTTCTGTGAAACGACTTACCATTAATCATCAGAAAACAGCAAGAACATTTGTACCTCATAGCTGACATAATTGAAATGACATACAGTACAACCAATTTGATTCTATTTCTAAAAGGCAAAATGGATTTCAATGCATAGCCGTATGGACTTTATTGCTGCCTTATCTTTTAAATTGTGTTTTCACAGTGCCACTTGTGAAGCTAAGTGCATTTAGTGTGGGAGAGCAGTGAGATCATTCATAAAGGTGAATGTGTTTACTATTATCTCTGACTGTCTTTTTCATGTGCATGCTCTATAGAAGGCTACCAAGAAAACAACCATATCAGTTTGCCTTTGTTGTTAACATGGGGATAAAACACAAATAAGCAGTGAATAGGACCCATTCACCATGGATCACAACTACTGGCACCCAGAGATTGTAGGTCTAAAATAATATTGCAATTACCCATTTAAACATATATGATCAATATTACCAGCCAGTGGCATAAATGTATGGCAGTATGACGAATTGCATGTGAAATGAAAGCACAAAAAGCCGACATGAGCGTGATAGCAAACTTAAATGCTGGCAGTTTCTGGTAGTTAACGATGAAGCATTTATAGGGACTGTACAGTGATGGGTATTGGGTTACTTTTTTAAGTATATAACGTATCAAAACACAATGCTCAATTGCTACCTTATCAGACAAAATCATGTACCCTAACCAAAAGCAGGCTGAGATGATCACAGTCATTGACATTGCAAGTCAATATTGTACACATCACTGGAATCAACAGGGCATGCCCCCAATCTGTCTGTTGCAGTCTGGCAACATAAACAGTCATTGTTGTTTCATTGTTAAAAATCATTGCAAGGGCTGTTATGCTGTAGTTCTGTGTCTACACATATTTTTATGACAGTCTTTATATTTTGTCCAGTTTTATATTTCTGATTTGGTGCTTCTGCTCAGTTATTTATATCAGCAATATCAAAATTCAAATTGCATATATTTATTTTACTTCCTAAACAAAAACAATATAGAAACAAATGATAATGCATAAATTAAGTTTCTTCTTTTTCATCTGTATCTTACAGATGTCCTCCTGCTGCTAAAATGACAATCAGCAGCAGGCAAATATCAGTGTATTGCAAAACAAACTGAAATGCCTGGTACCCATGAATATAAATTATGAGTTGGATGGTGGGGGGGGGGGGGTTAATACAACCAATACAACCCCCTGGACCCCCTTAAAAGGGTGGGCCAACACAACCTCCCCTAATGCTCAACCCAAAATTATACCGATGCTGGTACCCACATGATTTTTGGATTTCATTTGCAGGAGAATGGGTTGATCATGCATAGTAGGGGAGCTCTACTTTACATAACCTTTGTAGGACAAGAGATCAAACTGGTGCAACTGTCACAGACCAGCCTGGCGGAACTCCTCCACGCCACACCAGCCATGCCCATCGGGGAATCTGCACTGCCCGCCTACTCAGAAAAGCCTGTTTGGTTATCGTGTTTGGTTCCTGCGTGTTCTCTGATGTGGATAGTCTTGCTGTGATCATTGTAGATGTTTTGCTCGTTTCCTCTGCTTGCTCGCACCTGTAGTTCCAGCCCATGTTTCTCAACGTGTAGCCTACCTACCTTTGTTTTGACCCCTTGTGGTCGCTTTTGTGTATTTTTGAATTCTGTTCTAATTATTCCCTAGCCTTCAGGGGATAGATATGGTATTAGCACTGGTCCACTCCGCTGCTGTCAAACACACTTTGGTATGTGAGCTAATAGCTCAAACTGTTAGATCTTTTTCAAGCTTAATGCACAGGCATTGTACAGATGAAAAATGAAAATGGATTAAATTTTGAGACCGATTGCCCCAAAATTAAAGCAGTACCACGAACTGACTGCCCAAAATAGAGAAGATTTGACGCTTAAACCAGACAACACAATAAGTCAATAAGCGTTTGATGGATCATTTTCAAACTTTGCAGAGGTATGGGTGCTGAACTGAAACTTAAATTTAGAGACAGATTGCCCCAAAATTGAAGCAGCACCGCATCATATTAATAGCAAATAAGGTAGTTTTCATCCTGTTGGAACTATAACTCATTTTACAGCTTTCTCAAACTCTGCAGAGTCACTGTATGGGTGCTGCCCTGGAAGTGATTAAATTTCGAGACGGATCACCCCAATATGGAAGCTACGTCACAGCAAAAGAGAGGGTGAAACCAGACAACTTGTGAAGTCAAAGTATTTGAATCCCATTACTGCGTAGAGCACATTATATGGATGAAGATCTATAACTAATTTAATTTTCAAACTGCTCCAACAATGAAGCACAGCACTGTGGGCCAGCAAAGGAAGGAAACTGCAGCTGTAGAAGACCTGGTCTTGTGAACAGTAACTCTAAAAGTATTTTAACTTTGAAGGCTCATTGTTGGGGTGAAAAATTGTAAGTCATCAAATTGAGACAGATTGTACCAAAACAGAAGCAGCGCTGCATAGTCATGGCAAAAAGGTTGTTTCAGTCTTTTGATACTGTTAGCGTGATAACATAAAAAGTATTTGACAGATCTTTTTCAGCCTTTGCAGATATGTTGTAAGGTTGAAGATCTGGAACTGATTGAATTGAGACAAATTACATCAAAATTGAAGCAATGGTATTTAGTGAGAGCAACATGAAAGATGAGTTGATTAGAGGCTTCTCTTTGTGAACAGGATTGCTCTATATGATATTGTTGCATTTACTCAATTTGATCTTCGGATCTTATTACCACTTCACAAAGAAATTATGTGGATGAAAATCTACATTTGAATACTTTCCCCCTGATAGACCACAAATCATTACAAAATTGCAGCTACACTACAGAGGGCAGCAAAATTAGAACTGTATGACAGGGCAACAAAGAGAAAAAATGGAGGCTGCAGCCATCTGCCATCGAAATGTATTTCGTGAATTTTTCTTCAAACTTTCTAGGAACATAGTACAGGTCAGTGATTCTAAAACTGTGGAACATGAGGTTTTCTGAACATTCTATAGTACAGTTTATGTTAGTATAATATATTTTTTGTCACTAGCCTCCCTGTTTGGGAAATTCTATCTGTAGTAGTCTGGTAGCAAAATGTAACTGTATTCAAAATGTAAAAATGAAATTTAGATGACTAAATTTTATGACTTTAGACTGCAGAATATTCATTTGAAGAATTTATCATAGGGGAATTTAATCATGTCACTTAGTCCAGTCCAGTCAGGAGTGGTGGATGAAAGAACAGGTACAGATCTGGAGAACCTAATAAAATTAAGAGAAGTTACATGAAATACTCCAGGGTCACCAGAAAAAAGGAGAGCAATTACTCAGGTTTAACCATTCAAAAGTGAGTTCATCTGAACTTTTTGAATCCCATATATTACTGTAAATAAGATTATTCTGATTTCTTTATTGTCCAAAAGAAACTTGTCAGTGTAGTCATGGAATTAAGTATTCTGGGAAATATGAGGTTTGGGTTTGCACCTGTCCAGTATATTGTGTGACTGACCCATATTTAAAAATAAAATGTGTTGTTTCGAACCAATATGGGATGTGATTTGTCTCGTATTTTCTGTCTGCGTGATTGTGAACTTGATTTATTTTATGGACATGTTAAACTACAGCATGATTTAGTACAGCGTTATCAGTGCTCTTGTAACTCAACAGATTGCATTGTGCTAAGAACGCAGAGTACAAATTCCAGAGAACACACACTAATTGTAGTCCATCCTTCAAGTCATTTTGGGTAATGTCAATTAAATGTAAATGAGCTACATGTATATTGTGTGCACGAAAAAAACTATTCCTCTCCCTGCCAGCGCTCTTACTGTATTGGTTTAAGTTCTTACACTTGTGCCATGGAAAATGTTGGTCATAGTGTAAAAGAGAAATGAATAGAATATAAATATTTAAACATAATTCAAAACAATGACATTTTCTGATATGGACATTGAAACACATGCAAAGGAATACAAGTAACCACTTAATCGCTGGGGCAAGATTCTGAAAATTGCTATGACACTGGAATGTGCAATAAGGGGTCGATACTCCCATGCATTAAGTTAAAAAAGTGTGTATTCTCCCATCGACTTAAGTGTTGGGTTTAAGTGCACTTAGGCGGATTATGCATTTCGGGTGATGAAATACCAAAATATGAGTATGTGGCATATAAATGACCCTTAAGCATGTTCTGTTACTGACTTGTGACATAATGTGTACATTCAGACCACACCCATAGTCAGTTTATAACCAGTTCATCACTTTTCACTCTGTAGTATATAAACTTGTTTGGTCTATGCAGTTGATAACTATTGTTCTATCAGCAATGCATTCTAAGTACATGCTATATTCAGTACATGCTACTAATAATGGTAACATTTACACCATATCTATAGGTCAGGTGTATTTGCTTGTTTACAGAATCATTGTAAATGAAGTGGAAGAAAAAGCTGAAGTATATGGATTTGTCCTTAAACACAATATCAGTCATTCTCACTTACATTTCAATATTCTCTCATTTTTAATCTCAGTTTGATCACAGACTCACAGTATAAGATTGACTTACAATGTCAGCTTTTGCCTCTGTTGCAGTTAATTGGTTGTGGGGTAAAACTATTGACAATACTGAACAATTGAAGAAATGAACATACATATTATGCTAATTGATTGTCTGTACTGGTTTACATCAGACATTTTCAAATGAGAGGAGGGCATTCAGCCCATAAAGCTCATTTGGGGAGAATTCAACTAATAACAATTTAAAACCATTTCATCAAGTTTTGTGGGATCATTAAAATCAGACCTATAACTTCTACTAATTTTAGTAGAAGTTGTAATAATGACCAAATATAAGCATAGTAGGCTATCACTATGCTTTCATTTTTAAAATACAAGTTTCTGTGGATTTCAATTAGGTCCACAATGTGAATGGTATAATCCATGTTCCATGTTTTGCTTGTTGCCAAAATCATTGAGGGCATAACCCGCTTTTCACGCCTGATGAATTAATTATCTTGCACGGCTGTACCATCTTTTTTGGGTTAAGTCGTGACTGCAGTAATGAGCAGAGAATATGCTTAACTGAAAAAAAGCACTGTTTTTACTTAAACGATTGGGAAAATCTGCAGCTAAGGGGTCATCAAGCACTTAAGTCAAAATTCTGCATAAAAAGTTATGCACTTTTCTATGCACGTTCTGCAATCATTACATATGCTTTTGTCATTATTAAGTTCAAAGAGTTCCGTAATTTATAACCAAGTTCTCTCACAATGTCATTAATCAAGCCCTTACCAGCTGCTATTCCGCACTACTTACGATATACTACCTGAATTTGAACTGATTAAATTGAAATGACTTGGGTTGTACAAGTGATTTTCCACCCCATTCAGTTTGACTTTTAAAAAGTCAAAATTTGTATGAAATGAAATATTATGAATGCAATTTTCTTCCCCGTTTTTTATGGCACACACAGTAATGAAGTTCACTGACATACTAAGCTTCTCTCAACCTTCATACTTGTGGAGATGTAAAAACCAGGTGCACAGGCCCCAGGAAACCAGGGGCGAGTATTTCTCTCTCCAATGAGACACTCGACCTTGGTTCAATACCAGTCTGCCTGCTGATGATGCCATTTCCATTGCTTTAGACACTGGAAAGCACCTGGAAACTAAGGATGCCTACAGTGCTCACAGAAAGTCTTGGGACGCTTGCATAACTAAGAAAAAACATTGCAAGTTTATTGGACTTTATAACAAACATCATTACTTAATTCATCCGTTTACAAAATATATATACATATATATCATATTAGAAACAACCAGAAGTTTTAAATAAAATATAAAATTTCAAAGAATAATAAATTGAAATCCAAATTATAGTTCTAAAGGAGCTGTTCCAAGTAAAAGGCTTAGACATTTTAATTAGTCACACCTTTGCAATAACAGAAAAACACCAAACATTTGTGTTCAGTGTCCCTTTGGAAGCCAGTGACTATAGTTGCATGCAATGACAAAATGGCAAGAACAGAAAATGATTCAGTCAAAAAAAATGACAATAAAACGAAAATGTCTGTGCACATGCACATCTTAAACATTGCTTGACAATAGACTTTGGTTATGAAAAAAAGTAAAATTTGCAACGTTTTTACAGAATTAAGCAAAGCGTCCCAAGACTTTCTGTGAGCACTGTATGTGAGGACGCAATTCATCCACAATTCCACAATCAAGACAATCATTCCCCATAAGCTGTCCACAAAGCTCCTCAGCCTGGGGCTCAAAATCAACATGTGCAACAGGATGACAGACTAACCACCCTCAAACTGTCAGGATAGGAAAGCACTCCTCCTCTACTGTGACACAGAGCACAGATGTACCACAGGGATGTGCATTCAGCCCTCTCCTCCACGCCCTCTTCACCTACTACTGTGTGGCTGTCCATTCTACTAACACCATCAAGTTTGCGGATGACACCCCAATCATTAGCCTGATCGCAAAAGACATCTATAGAGAAGAGGTGGAAAATATGGTCGAGTGGAGAGAGGATTCCAAAACCAAAAACACAAAACAAACTAGATGTTGTAGGAACAAAAACAATGTATTCCCCAGACGGTCCCGTCACCCCCCCCCATCTAATCTCCCATATCCCCCAAACTCTACAATCTCTACCCTCCCTACACACTCTCCCCACCTTTCCAAAAAAAGCATTACGAAAAAGCCCAGCCTAGGGCAATTTGTCTCAGTATAATCAGGTTCACTAGATCTGCATCTGTGGTTGTCCTATCATCTGCAACCACTGAGTTTTCACGTTTACGTTTGATTTTCATACAATTCGTCTCAAAATGAAAACATATAGAACCATGTTTTTTTGAAATTGTAAAAATGTCTATTAAATTCTACAACATCATGTTCACGAGATGAAGTGTTTTCTGTGGTCACCCTTCCCTTTGCTTCAATTTTGGTGTGATTTGTCTCAAAAGGAAATCAGAATTTGAGACCTACGCTTTGTATCCTACACAAAGTTCCTGTGAAATTTGAAAAAGATCCATCAAACACTTTTTATGCTAACGAGATGTCTGTGCCTACCCTTCTCTTTGATAGCACTATGTAGCACGGTTTCAAATTTGGTACATTTTGTCTCCTTTCTCGCATTGTCACCATACAATGTTTCTGCACTTACCTGTATGTTAGCTGCACCAAGGCTAACAGGAGAGTTCTACTGCAAGTTATCAAGACAGCCCAGTATATCACAGGAACAGTCATTGAGGGCATTCACAAACCGTGCTGCCTAAGGAGGGTTGTCAGCATCATTAAAGATCCATCCCACCCCAGCAATCAACAGTTTGCTGTCCTACAATCCAACAGGTGCTACAGGACTATTCACACCCACATAAGCAGGTTCAGAAATGGTTTCTTCCCAAGGGCCATCTCACAACTGAAATCCAAGACCCAAAGAAGGATACATAGCAGATAAGTACAATAATAAACTATTGCAGTTCACAGAGATAACTATTCATTGTGCAATATGCAAATAATTGAATTAACCTGTGATTAGTTGTCACTCATCACTGATGCACTTTAATATAGCATGTATCATTATAATATACTTCTTTAATAGTTTGAGTACCTCGATATACTGCTTACCTTTATTTAGGCCATGGCTTGGTAGGAACAGCCTACCTGATTGGAACCCGAATGGTGATCAGTTATTGGACTTCTGTGCTAAACAGTTTGTCCATAACAAACACCATAAGGGTGTTCATAAGTGCACCTGGCACCAGAGCACCCTAGGCTGCAGTTCGATGATCGATTCTGTAATCGTATCGACAAATCAGTGTTCGCATGTTTAGGACACTGTGGTGAAAAGAGGAGCTGAGCTGTCAACTAATCACCACCTGGAACATTTCCTGCAACCTAAGGGAGTCAGGGGACATTGAGCCTGAGCGGGCAATGTTCCGGGACTCCATTTCTTAGCTGGCTTAGGAACACCTTGGTATTCCCCCGGTGGAGCTGGCTGGTGAGAGGGAGGTTTGGACATCCCTGGTTAGACTTCTGCCCACACGACCAAACACCAGATAAGCGGCAGATAATGGATGGACAGATGGATGGATATACCACGGCTTTGGTAAATACTACTTTCTTATTGGTCCAGAGATGTCATGGGGGTGTTGATTATTCTTATGTAACTGCACAGATAGCTCTGGCAGGCTAATAAGAGTTCTTAATGCGCAGCTGGTAATTTCCTTGGTTCACTATACTAATATTTGTTTCATTAAACATGTTAATATAAAATCCTGTGTGACTTTTTACTCATAAATAAGCAGCCATTCTTATCAGCATAATTATCCTTGGTTTCCAAAACACAAGCGCATGTTTGTTGACGGTTTCTATGGTAACCTAGGAGACTTTCCACTTCCAGTGAGTAGCCTGACCAGAGGGTCTATCCTTATAGTAACTATATTTTTAAAATCACATTGGAACAGTATTAATTTATTAATGCTAATTAAAATAATTTTCTTCTGAAAAATTAACTGCGGCTATTTTGTTCTATTTAACATTCAAAGGTTTCATTTTCATTGTGTTACACACAATGAGATTGAAATTTCTTAAGCTGTTGCGATCAAGAATATAAAGCAAAGAATACATAGCATTGCACGGTCTGACCTTGAATTTGCTGGGGCGTCCACTCCTGGGAAAATTGGCTACTGTCTTGAATGTTTTCCAGTTGTGAATAATATTTCTCACTGTAGAATGATGGACTTAAAATTGTTTGGAAATAGCTTTATAACCCTTCCCAGATTGGTGGGCAGCAACAATTGCCTCTCTAAGATCATTGCTGATGTCTTTCCCTCCCTGGTATTGCATTAACTCACACCTGAATCCTACAGACCAGCAAACTGCCAAGACTTCTGCTTTTATAGAGGTGCTCACACTTGCTGATGATGAATTAATCAAGTGCATTTTATTAACAGCATCTTGCTGCTGCTTACCCTTTTGATCCCTATGGAAGCAGTAAGGGTGTACTTAATTTTTCACACACTGCTTCTGCATTTTGGCTTAGTTTTTGATATATAAATAATGCATGTGTACATGGTGTAATATGTGTTGTAGTTCATCTGAGGTTGCATTTACCTAATTTTAAGACCTGCTGAGGACCAGGTGATTTTTTATTAAATCCTGATACATAAAACCTTAGAATTAAAAGAGGGTGTACTTTCTTTTTCACATGACTGTACATTTCTGTGATTTCATATAGTCAGTGTAATGTAAGTGTCACTAAAATACATCCATTTTTTACTTCAGAGGTGGAATAAAGCCAGTCCTGGGTTTTCATTGTGCTCACATTGGAACGGCGTTTTCTCCAAAAAAAAGTCCCTATCATGCCTTCCCAGCCATGTGTCATGTGGTTCTGTTCAGCATCTCCCTGGGAGAAATTCTTGCATTCTGCAGTTGAGCTTATATCTTAAGTACTGTTTTCCTCTGCTTACTTGCACATTGCAGTTGATTGTATAGCTGCAGTTAATGGATTTGCATTCACCCCAAAGCAAACTGGGTGTTTTTCAGACAAATTTTCTCATAGAGGAATCAGGTTGATGGTAGTAAGACAGCTTGAAAAAGGACCAGAATTTCAAAGAAAGAAAGAAAGAAAGAAAGGAAGGAAGGAAGGAAAGATGGATGTGATGGGTGTCTGACTTAACTGAAAATGCTAGGGCTTGACCTGGCACTGCACTGCTCTGCTGTTTCCCTGGCATTTCTATAACATTGATACTTTGTGTACTATTCATGGGGAAATTTACAGGCTGTCAAGGAGCATCTACACAGTTTGTTATTTTGTGTTTGGCTAAAAATGGATAAATATAGACCCAATACTCTGTGTACTGGGATTGAAGGAGCATTCCCTTTTCTGTTGTTTACATGGTTGTCTTTTGTTGCTGTCATTGTTTTTCACAGAAATTGTTAAATATGTGTCTGATTAAATTTGCCCAGGTTGGCAATCGAGTCCCAGTGGGGCCAAGCTCATGTTCCACTTCTTTTGGAACCCCTCCCTGTAGTGTTATTCTCTCCAGTCTGCAACTGTGGCCAAGAGCACAAAACAGCCCATCTGTCAACGATGGAGTTATATTTAGAACTTGCCAGCCACAGTTTTCCCAGTGTGGTGTTTGCTAGTGATGGGGACGAGGCCGCCTCTATCGAGTCCGAGTCAAGACCAAGACTTTGAAGGGTAGAGTCCGAGTCAAGACCAAGATTTTGGGAGGGTTGAGACCAAGTCGAGACAGAGAATAGAAAAAACCATGTCCATTTTTGACACCATTTTTGGTTTTAAATATACTTGTTTACTATCATCATCACCCCTGATAATATTTAAAAAGAATAAAAAAAGATTATTTAGGCATGACAATCCTTTGATATCAAACATTAGTATTTAGTCACAAATACCCAACACACTATTCCACTGCTGATCAAATTTTCGTGTGAGCCACTCATCAGGGTGAGAGATATGAAAAGCTATATGTAAGAGTTCTAATACAAATACGTCAAAACAAGTTTTCATTGGTTATACTGGCTGTTTCATTGAGATGTAGAACAGCATAACTCACACACTTTGTAACTAGGGTCCCATGGTGCTTAAGCAGACAGCTTATAGTGGGGGATGGATTGATCACCTGGTCTAAAAATATGGGACAAATCGTGTCCCCTATTTTCCTGTAGGTGACAAATTGCGTCGGTTCAGAAACAGACATAACATTTTATTATTCAGTAAGAAACGATCCCATGGTAACTGTTCAGGACAGAAAAGTCTTTTTCCCCCTTCAGTTTTATAAACTCTCTAATATTTCAGACCAGTCAGAATGAAAAACAAAAAAAGAGAAACTGAAGTATGTCTGCATATTCCTGCTGTTTATTTTTTCTACTAGTGGAACCTGATACAGTCAGTCCTACTACAACGTGAATAATGCTTTCCTCAAAAACCTGGAATTCACTAAAAGCATGTACTAAAATACACATATCTAATGGGAAAATAGGGCTAGGGGAATGTGACTCCAAAACTTAGTAACTTACAGCAAACAAAATAAATGAACAATACATACAGTGATTCCAGCAGCCAATAATGTAATTAAATGCATTTAAAACAAGAAATAATAATAATAGGACATTAATAAATCATATCATAAACATCCCCTATAGGTATTATAAGTATCGCAAGATTTGCCAAGTAATCGCTTCAACCGAACGTGCTGAACTTGCTAACTTGTCCGATTGCCGAGTTGGGACTAATGAGTCACAGCCAGCATGCGGCCAGGCAGGCACACAGCAAAAATACAGCATATTACGGTGTGCGGAGGGGCACTGCCGGCAACATGGCTACAGACAGTCAAAAGGGGTTTATTAAACTCAAAAGAACAGCAGCAAGGAACAAACACGATCTCAGGGGATCAAATTGGGAGGAATGGAGGAAGGCTGAGGACAGGCAACATAAGGTTATGACGTCAAAGGCAGGACAAGGGAACACAGGACTGGGAAGCACTTTTATACAAGACTGATGAGGGAGCAACTGAGAAGCAGCTTAAGTGATTAGAACAAGGGCAGAAATGAGAGGTAAGACAAACGAGGAACAGGCATGGCTTGTTGGGGCCATGCTAGGGAGGGAACAGGAGGGTCAGATGGGCAGGGTGTGACACTCCATATATTTTGGTCTTGCAATCAACATGGCAACTCACCAAAATCGACTGATTTGCGGGTTGGGCACACCCGAGTTTTTGCCTCGGCAACTGCTCGAGCTGCTTCCCACTTGGCCTGTCGGTACCTGTCTACTGCTTCCAGAGTCTCACAAGCTAACCTAGCCCTGAAGGCCTCCTTCCAACCTGACAGCTCCCTTTACCACTGGCGTCCACCACCATGACTGGCACCAACAACCTTACGGCCACAGCTCCGCATCGCCGCCTCAGCAATGGAATCCCGGAACATGGCCCATTCAGAGTCCATGTCCCCTGACTCCCTCGGGAAAGAAGAGAAGCTTTGCCGGAGGAGTGAGTGGAAGATCGCCCGGACAGGGGCCTCCGCCAAACTTTCCCAGCACACCCTCTATGCATTTGGGTCTACCAGGCCTATCCGGCATCTTCCCCTGCCATCGGACCCAACTCACCACCAG
Source organism: Mormyrus iriodes (assembly GCA_011763525.2). Taxonomy (NCBI): domain Eukaryota; kingdom Metazoa; phylum Chordata; class Actinopteri; order Osteoglossiformes; family Mormyridae; genus Mormyrus; species Mormyrus iriodes. Next base: position 23,445,348 of record JAAGVU020000008.1, on the reverse strand, counting down.
GTAGTGATCAGTTGACAGCTCTGCCCCTCTCTTCACCCGAGTGTCCAAAACATATAGACGCAGATCCGATGACACAATTACAAAATCAATCATCGAACTACGGCCTTGGGTGCTCTGGTGCCAAGTGCACTTATGAACCCCGTAATGCTTGAACATGGTGTTCGTTATTCACGAATGATGATTAGCATAGAAGTCCAATAACAGATCACCACTCGGATTACGATCAGGCAGGCCATTCCTCCCAATCACACCCTTCCAGGTTACACTGTCATTACCCACGTGAGCATTGAAGTCCCCCAGCAGAATGCTAGAGTCCCCAAATGGGGCATCTTCCAGCACCCCCTCCAAGGCCTCCAAGAAGAAACACACAAACAACAGTCAGAGCCTGTCCCCCGACATGAAGTCAAAGGAAGGTAACCCTCTCATCCACCAGGGTAAACTCCAACGTACTGGCACCGAGCCGGGGGGCTATTAGTAGCCCCACCCCTGCCTGGTGCCTCTCCCCATGGGCAACTCCACAGTGGAATAAAGTCCAGCTCCTCTCCAGGAGTTGTCCAGTTCTCCAAGTGGTGAGCCCACAGCAGGGCAGATCCATGTTATTTTTTCAGGCTATGCCCGGCCAATCCCCATGGATGTCCACCAAGCGCTTGCCCTCGAGCTCCCGCCCCTAGGCTTGGCTCCAGGGCAAGGCCCTGTTATCCCCAATCCGGGCGAGGTAACATGCTCCATGGTCTTAAACCTCATGGAAGTCTTTTTGAACCGCACTTAGTTTGGGTGCTCACCAAGCACCAATTTGCCTTTGGAGTCCTTACCAGGGGCAATTGCCCCAGACAATATTGCTCCTAGGATCATGGAGGCACACAAACCCCTCCCCCACGATAAGGTGGCAACTCATGGAGGGGATTTATTAATTCATAATTTAATAAATACAATCATCATTTCATGTTCATGTATTTCACGTATTTGGCATATATGTATATATACACACTCATATTCAAATATTTTTTAATTAAGATTTGACATTGAAAATAAGAGCGAGTGGGTAACAAGGACAAAAACACATATGGTAATGTAAAGTTTCATTTTAGGTTTTCGGTTTTTCAGTTTTTTTAAAAGAATTTTATTAATAGTCAGATTCAACACTGAAAGATCTCCAAAACAAGATCTGTAAACATTTAGTTAATAACTATGCTTGAACATTTTCAGTATTGTGATAAATGTGCTTAAGTGTGCATTCAGCTGTACTGAGCCTGAAAAAGTAATACTGAAAAAAATGCAGCGTGCGTGGCTGCTCTAGGGGATCAAACACCAAAAATGAAGTAAACAGCAAAATGGGTTGAGTTAACACTGAATTTTTTGGTGTACAGTGATCCCTCGCTATATCGCGCTTCGACTTTCACGGCTTCACTCTATCGCGGATTTTATATGCAAGCATAT
>JAAGVU020000008.1:23423756-23437079 GCA_011763525.2 Mormyrus iriodes | reverse complement strand
ATTAATAGATCCCATTTCAATTTTCTATTGGCATCTTCATTGGAGATTCCATCACGTTGGTTGGGGCAGAACTAAACAGTTCACGTAAAATAATTAACAAATAATAACAATTAATTAATAATCAAATACATTGGTACATTGGTGGACGTCAACATTTATTTTGGGCTAATAAATTCCTACATCTATGTCTCGCACTGTTGGGCCCCACTTTAGCCTCACCAACCCGGTTCCAAATCCTGGTACAGTGAACAGAGTAACTTGGAAACCAGAAGAGGGGCAGGCCGAATTTCTGTCTCCAGAAGAAGGAGATGGGGACAAACTATCCAGGCTAGCTGCCCAGACCCTGGCTGCCCAGCAATATCCACTGGGACACTTCTTCTGCTGGGGCCTTGGAGAGAGAAACTGCAGTGTCCTGTGGTTCCTGCCCTGCAGTTCCCTCAGTGCCCTCCTACTCCTGTTCCTGTCCTGCAGTATCCTTAGCGCCTTTCTTTTCCTGTCCTGCAGTCCCCTCAGCGCCCTCCTGCTCCTGTCCTGCAGTCCCCACAGCGCCCTTCTGCTCCTGTCCAGCAGTCCCCTCAGCGCTCACCAGTCCTGCTGGACTCTCGGGGCCTTCCGGTCCCGCAGGCCCTCTGAGGTCCTCAGGTCCTGCAGTCCAGATGTGCTCTGCCATGCCGGTGAATGGGTCCAGGAGGATTGTGTTGTTTGTTGGCCCACCTTAGTCTCTGTATTTAAGTACCTGTTTGCTCGCCCAATGCTAGTCAGGTCATTAACATTGTGCCATTTCTAAGCCTGTGTCCTTCCAATGTTCAGTCTTCTCATTTCGATCCCTCGTGGTCCAGTTTATTTCCAGTCCCAGTTTGTTTAGTTTAAGTTTAGTTCAGTAAAAACACCTTTTTGTTTTGACCAATGTCTGCCCTCGAGTTCTTCGTCTTTCATGTCATGACAGAGAGAATGTCCTTTGTAATTTTTCTTATATGATTATCAGCAATTTTTCATTTTATCATACTTACAAATGTGATGTATTGGATTATTTAATTTCAGTCATACAAGTTTAGTCTGTGGTCTAGTCTCTCATTCAAAATACAAATGTATTGATTTGTTTAAAATTAAAATTTAAAACAGACATTTGGATTCCATTCCATCTCTGGATTTTGTTCTTCCAAATGTTTATTTAGTAATGTTATTTCATTTAATTTGGTACTTAAACAATGTCCCTTGAAGGGCATTAATTTTTAAAAGCTAAATCCTCAATCCTAAAGTTAACCCTCAGATAACTTGCACACATGGTATGTACTGTATTTGACAGTGGGGCCAATTGATGAAACTGTCAGCCCCCTAACCACCTGTAGTCACGCAAGAGAAGCATTTTAACCATGAAAGCCAGCCCTCACAAAGCTGAAAACAAATAATAAAGTAATAATAATAATAATAAAGTTAAATAATGCAAGACTGTTACATTTTCAAGCCAGTCAATAATTTTGCACACTTAAAATTTGTCGACAGGTTCCAATGCCTGCCAATTGCTCTTGCTTTTTTAATCCACATTTAATTATGGTGACATTGATTTTCCTACCATCAACAAGCGTTTAAGCAACATAATCCAATCTGGGTTGGAATATCTTAAAAAAATTCAAAGTATGTTGTTTATTGATTTCTGTTAAGTGATGCAAGGTGAATTGTAATCGTACATTAATTAATACATTTTAAGATTAAAAGATAACTGCAAAACAGCATGCTTGTCTTGGGGGGGTAAATCAATCTATTATATACCCCAGGATGTTTAAGAGCTTAGAAACAAATACTGAATAAATAAATACAGTTTTTCTTACATTACGCTTAACGTTAAACTTAATATGAAGTGATAATCGTTTGCTATTTTAACGTCTTTCTTCAAATTAAATTATAAGGCATTTTGCCAAACCGTGACATTATATCTGTATAAGGTATAAACATTATATTTTATATAAGGAGGTAGGCAGAAGCAATATACACTCAGTGACAAAAAGACATTAAGCACTCATAAGTAATGGTCTGATTTGAATGTAATTTGGTACACATGCATACCAACGATGGGTATGTAAATGATTTGATTTGCAAGTTTGAGTTGTCATGTCTAGTCACCAGACACAAAGGACGCCTCGTAGACGCATTAGACAGCATTACCAGCACTTGACGGAGTTTCATGGGGGTTACATTGTGGGTTTGCATGAATCCAGGCGGTTGTATTGTGCAATTGCCTGGCATGTGGGGCCTGCAGGTGTCACAGTCACTTGATGTTTGAACCAATGGGAGGGGACCCACACACGTAATGAAGGTTCTGGTCACCCAAGACAGACCACACCAAGGGAGGATCGTTGTATTGCACGACAAGCATTAAAGAACCCCATGACATCTGCGCCTGCCATTGGGACACAGGTATTAGAGTCTCTACACCCCGTGTCATTCCACACAGCGTCTTGATGACTGGCATAGCCGGACTACGAGTTCACCGTCTCATGTGTGGACTGCGGTTAACATGAGCGCAGAGACGGCTGCATTTGGAGTGGTGCCGTAACTGGAAGGCATAGACTGATGATGAGTGGTGTAGTACCACACTCAGCTATGAATCTCAGTTCTGTGTTACCACGGATGACCGTCGTGTGCGCATATGGCGGCGCCGAGGGGAAAGGACCAATCCTGCCAATGTTGTTGAGAGACACACCAGTGCTACTCCTGGCATCATGGTGCGGGGAGCCATAGGGTATGACTTCAGGTCATCTCTGGTAGTGATTCGGAGGACCCTGACGGCACAGCGCTACGTCAGTGACATCCTGCGTCCGCATGTCATACCCTTCCTGAGACAGCACCCTGGTACAGTCTGTAAACAAGTCAACGCCCTTCCAGACATGGCATGTGTGTCTATGGACTGCCTGCATCATATTGAGGTCCTCCTGTGGCTAGTCAGGTCCCCCGATCTTTCCCCAAATGAACATGTGTGGGATCAGCTCGGACCTCAACTCAGACCCAGTGCCAATCTGCAGGATCTCGAGGGCCAGTTACAACAGCTGTGGGCCGACTTGCCGCAGGAAAGGATACAACAGCTGTATGACTCCCTTCTGCATTATTTCGCCGCATGTATCCAGGCCCGGGGGGGTGCCACAACCTACTGACATGGGACCAGGAGTGTACTCATACTGCCAACTCTGTTGTCCGTTTGATATGATATTATAATCATTGCGATACAGTCACATGCTCTTTCACCACGTGCAGATTCATTTCATTTCCACCACACTGTCTGGGTGCTTATTTTTTTTGTCACTGAGTTTTTTTTTTTATATTTAAAGATATATTTTTGCAAACAATATACATCATTCTTTCATGCCTCTTATCAAATACATAGCCACAGTGAGCTGAGCACCTCTTTTTGGAAGCACAGGGCATGAGATAGGTGACACCCTGAAAGGGATATGAGTCCATCACAGGGTACGAGGCAGGGGACACCCTGGATGGGATTCCAGTCCATCACAAAACATGCAGCAGGGGACATCCTGGATGGGATTCCAGTCCATCACAAAACATGCAGCAGGGGACAACCTGGATAGGATTCCAGCTCATCACAGGGCACGAGGCAGGGGGCATCCTGAATGGGAAATCAGTCCATCACAGGGTATGAGGCAGGTAACATCCTGGATGGGATACCAGTCAGTCACAGAACATGCAGCAGGGGACAACCTAGTTGGCATTCTAGTCCATGACAGGGCACAGGCAGTGGACAACCTGGATGGGATGCCAGTCCATCACAGGGCACAGGCAGTGGACAACCTGGATGGGATGCCAGTCCATCACAGGATACGAGGCAGAGGACACCCTGGATGAGATTTCAATGTTTCACAGGGCACTAGGCAGGGGAAATGGTAGAAACACAGGGACAACTTGCAAATTCCACATGTACAGAGGGAAGCAATCAAACCCACAGCTCTGGAGGTGGGAGGCTACAGTGCTTCCTTCTACACAGCATCCATCTGAGCACTACACTGCTCCCTTCTATACTACTCCCACCTGAGCATTACAGTGCTCCCATCTATACTCCTCCATTCTATAGTGCTCCCATCTGAGTACTGCAGTGCTCCCTTCTACACTGCTCCCATCTGAGCAGTACAGTGCTCCCTTCTACATTGTGCCCATTTGAGCATTACATTTCCCCCTTCTACACTGCTTCCATCTCAGCACTACAGTGCTCCCTTCTACACTGCTCCCTGCTGGGCTCCCCAGCAATATATTTTGGTAAAAACAGTGCTTCTCAGATGGTCTCCCAACTAAATCAAACTAAATCACAACAAAGCAAAATAAACTTTAAACTGTGAAATGTGTCAGGGTCTTTCCAAATACAATAAAATTTCTTTTTAAAATCAGAATCCAAAAGCCTTTGATGTTTTCCACGTCATGTAGTTATAATCAAGCAGAGCAATCCTTTCCTTCATTTCAAATGGATCTGTAGAATGGCCATTTTCTCTGAAAGTAACAGCACTGTCCCTGGTCAGCTTTTGAGTACAGCAGTCTGAGGCTAATTGAGATTGTGGGCTTCTCTCACACCTCATGGCTTTTCTTTACACCTGTAATTACATATTGGTTCCACTGTGCCATTCCTTTGGCATTACATTTGTGTAGCTTATTTGAACTTCAGACAGTTAGGTCCTTTCCAACCTAGATAAAGAGGTGCTACATGTGAACTGCTTAGGATGACTTAATGTCTCATGCTGTCCTGTTTGAATTTTGCCTTCTCTGGAAGACTTTGAATGAGAGCAAAGAGGTTAATTTTATAGATGAAATTGAATGTCCATATTATGCAGCTGGGACTTCAGCCATCAGCAGGGAAGAAAAACTTAATATTTAATGAAAGTCCATGGTGCTTCCAACAGTAGGTTAATCAAGTAACTCTTTTACATGCAACTAAAAAGTTAAGTAGTATCTATAAAAGGCAAATAAAGTGATAATTGTGTATATTCTAGTCAAAAGTCCAGGACACACCTACTGTGAAAACCATTTGATGATAATGACCCTATGGATGCCGCAGGTTATTTAATAAGTATTATCTTGTGAATGAGGTAAGATATCGAGTGCTGCAACACATGACCAGTTCCCGACAATCTCCTGACATAAAGTAAGAGCAAGGTAGCCAATTTGTGTCCAGTACTTGTGGAAAGTCCATTAGTATTGGGTGCCAAGTGTCAAGCGCTCATTTTTGTGCACAAAATACATTCTGTGTCACAAAATGCATTATTTAATGATGAAATCAAGTAATTCCTTGCCGCATTTTGTCCACGGAAGCATAAACACTTCATTTTCTTTCGTGCACAGAATTCAAAAGGAATGTTTCCTTTTGTGCACGGAATTAATATCAGCACTTTGCATTTCGTGAACAGAAGAAAGTCATTTCGTGGACGAAATGCTTTGCGTGAATTAAAGAAAGTCATTTCATGGACGAAATGCATTTAGTGAATAAAAGAAAGTCATTTCATGGACGAAATGCAGCAAAAGGACACCTTTCATGGCATGGTAACATATCATACAATTGGAGGGAATCAGCGCCGACATCTTTCATTGGGTTTGCTTAAATCTATTAAAAATGTAAAGAAAAAAATAGTGACACTAATGAATACATACAACAGTAAAAGTATGAGCCCAGGAGGTTTTATATTTTTAGTGTATTAAAAAACAAGTTAAACGTAATTACATGAGTTTGCAAAATCAAAGCGGCGTTCCACGTTCTGGTCATTAGAAGGTACTACTCCCCCCACGGGCGCGCACCTACTACGTACCTCTCCTGACTCAAAAAAAGACGCAATGCATTTCGTGACACAGCAAAAGACAAAATGCATTTCGTGGTGCCTTTCGTGACTCAGCAAAAGACGAAATGCATTTCGTGATTCAGTTTAGTCCACTAAATGACTGTATCATCCGCGAAATGCATTTCGTCCACGAAATGACTTTCTTTGATTCACGCAAAGCATTTCATCCACGAAATGACTTTCTTCTGTTCACGAAATGCAAAGTGCTGATATTAATTCCGTGCACAAAAGGAAACATTCCTTTTGATTTCTGTGCACGAAAGAAAGTGAAGTGTTTACGCTTTCGTGGACAAAATGCGGCAAGGCATTACTTGATTTTGTCATTAAATAATGCATTTTGTGACACAGAATGTATTTTGTGCACGAAAATGAGCGCTTGACACTTGGTGCCCCATACTTTAGCACTGTCGGAGAAGCATTCCAGCTGGCTACATCTGGAAGCTAGTTGACAGAATGCCAATTAAGAGTCTGCAATATTGTCATTGAAGTCAAAGGGAGCTATTTTGAAGAGTCTAAAATTTGAGAAAAATTTAATATATTGAACACATCTTTTTGTTGTTTCAATTGCGAAGTTCATACTCTTCACAGAATAATATAATCAGAATTATTTTGCCCTTTGGTATTTTCAGGTTCCTCCTTCAAAATCTGGAGCGCCATTATATTGTAATTATTGCAGGATCCATATTTAAGTTTATAAACTTTTATGGACGTTGTAATTTTTGAGAATCATAAATTGCTAATTTCACTGACATTTAATGGCCACAGACAGGGAAGCAAACAATTTACATGACGCCATCAGTTACAGGGTAACAAAACACATACATTCCACGGCACAGATTAAACAGTTACGATATTTACATTAATACACAATTACACATTTATTTGCATTATTTACAGATACGTGCAATGATGTGCAAAGCATGCAGGTAACTGCATAATTAGTCCCGCTATGACGTTAGCCGATGGGATGAGAGCAAATGAAATTGTTTGCTTCAGGGGTTCTTTACAGGCAGTACAGTAAAATGGTGATTACTGCAGTCTGATCCTAAAATTTGTCCTAAAAATTGAACAGGCTCAGATGAATGTGCAGTGGCCTGCAAAGTTTGGAAATGACTGGAAAATAATTTTATCAAGCTGATAAAATAAAGTGTCTTAGCTGTCCTTCTCCCTCCTGCCTCTCTCCTTTCTCCTGCCACTAAGCAGTAATGCGCCAATACTGCTCCTTTTTTGCTATCACGATTTAAACAGGGCTAGATCGTCCCCCTTTTAACAGGTCTGGAAAGGTCGAAATAGATCTGTCAAATACTTTTTGAGTTATCAATCAATCAATCCATCAATTTTATTTTTATATAGCGCCTTTCATAACAGAGTTGCCCCAAAGCGCTTTACATGATATTGAGAGATAGGAATAGTATAGGAAAAAGCAGAGACAAATTGACAATTATCATATTATCACGCTAACGGGATAAAATTTCTGAAACTACCCTTGTTTTGCCATCACTATATGGCGCTGCTTCAATTTTGGGGTGATTTGTCTCAAAATGTAATCAGTTCCAGTTCAGCACCCATAAAATGTCTCTGCAAAGTTTAAAAAGATACATAAAATAGTTTTCGAGTTATTATCTTAACAGTATCATGTCAAAACTGTTTTTTTTTGGTATTACTATGCAGTGCTGTTTCAGTTTGGGGCGATCTGTCTCATAATTTAATCAGTTCCTGTTCGACACTCATACAATGCTTCTGCAATGTTTTAAAAAGCTGTGTGAAATATTTATAGTGCTAATGGGATCAAAAGTCTGGAACTACTGTTTTTTTACTATCACTATGCAGCACTGCCTCAATTATGGGGCAATTTGTCATGTAATCTAAGCAGTTCTAGTTCGTCACCCATACAGTGCCTCTGCAAACAATTTTTGAGTAAGCATCTTAACAAACAAAGTCTCTGCAGCGCCAATCATATCTATTCCCTGGAGTCCAGGGAATACAATAATTTCACACATGATGGTAGCAAAGAGGACTCGGCTTGTGTGTCAAAAGACAATGCATAATAGGATCAAGCATAAGTAACTGTACGAGTTCCCAGCATGATTGTGAGGCCAGAACTATCATCATAGTAAATAGGTCAACCCATTTGTTTCAGCAGATCTTTAATGCCATGTTGTTATACCTAAATTGAAATGACATACAGATTTCATGAGGTATTGATTTTTTGGAAGTCAAATCCTCACTTAAAAGTAGTTAGGAATGCAAACAACAGCAATTCAACAGACACTACAGTTAAACAACTAAAATATTTATTAAATGAAAAAAATGTACAGAGTTCTCCATCACAATGCTGACTTTTAGTGAATGAGGTCAACTCAGAAGAAAGAGATATTATACATCCCAGAATGTTACATTGAGGACTTGAATGAAATATTGAAATACTTATGTGGGTTGAATATTTTTTTCCAAACAAGGAGCCATCAAATTATGACAAGATGTTTTCTTGTGCATTTGATTCTAATTCTGTTTAAAGGACAATTTTATGGCAGATAAAATCAATAAATTACAATATGACACCAAATGTATGATCAGCAATATATTGAAAGTGCAATTCGTATTGTTCAAGGCTGATCTTTATTCTTTCCATATTTTCGTCATTAGAATTGACAGATTTCATTGCTGTCTGATCATAGAAATAATAATCAGTGCTTCTATGCTAACCAATACTACGAGTTTTGGACAATAATACACACACAAAAAATCAGTATTGTTAAAAAATACACACTTTGCTTTCTCCTACAGTTAGGTAGCTTAGGACTGAAGAATCTATATTAACACGCCCAGTGTCTTCTTGATATAGTCCTAGCTTTACACAGTATTTACAGACAAGAAACCCCCACCAAATTCAGATAAATACATAATTTTGGAAATTATGAACAAAAGCTCAGTATTTTACATTTACACAGAAAATTTGAGGGGAAATTTTTCTGTCGTTTCAAATAGTGCCATTTCAATTTACATCGTCTCAAATGACAAAAGGAGAGGGGCTGTTTTGAGTGCTGAAAAAAAACTGGCATTGTAAGCTACCTATGCCAATCGCTACTCTGCTACTCCAAGGCTCATTTTGTGTATGTGTGTGCGCGTATATACATCACACATAGTACTGTGCGAAAGTCAAAGAAAACAATCTTCAAGATGCATCAGCTTAGCATTTTGAAAAGCTCTCATAAAGTAACCCTAGCAGGCCCTGATATATCCATGTATTTATTGACCACTAGCACACTTTGTTTGGCTAATCAATACCTTGCTGAGTTAACTAATTAAAATAATTAACTGAGCTGTGGTTAAATTTAATGAATATGTGGAATGGGTGCAGTAGCCCTGAGGAAAGGATTGGGAATTGAAGTGGTGTTCTTCTAGCCAGCCCACAAAATACAAGTAGCCTTTTGAAGAACAGAACAAATTCTTGTTGGTTCTTGTTGTTTTACTGATAATTTGCATATTTTCTAATGTTATTGTGTTTTTTGACCAGACACACACTTACTACCCAGATAAATCGCTTTAAATATTTTCTCTGACTGCTGAAGACTTTGCACAGTACATATTTATATATTCATAAATATACGTACACACACACTTTGGTAAACACACTTTTTTATGTCCAGAAAGAGGGTTTCTCCCTGACATTTTGTCACAGTTAATATGAAAACATCTATTAGGGGTATTCTTTCGGAGGAATTTGTCAACCAAGGACATATTTTTGGATATGGACAGTAGAGATATGTCCTTTCCAATATTGTGGGAGTACTGTGTGTGTTTGGGGGAGTGGGTTTGAAGCTGATTTGGTCCATACCAATATGGAAACTAAACCCACGCCCTTACTTTCTACCCACTGAATTTTATATTGTGCACAACTTTATGCTGATTTTAGGAATGTCTTTAGTTATCAGACCGTATAAATTATATCTTGAAAATTACTTGTTTAGATGGGCAGTTGTCGTATACTGGTTCTCACTGAAAGAGGACCCCCCCCATGATAGAGTTATCAAGTTGCGACATCGGAAGTTAAGGAGGAGGCTGTTTCTCTTTCAAAATTATTTTTCACTTGTTAAATGTATCAGTAACAGTGCTGCCAATAACTTGTTTAATTCATGTACCGCACTCTTTTATCTGTTCCGAATTTGCTTCTCATTTGATGGACAAAAACCTAAAAACATGACACACTGACCAAGGAGGAACAGGAGAAATCGTGGGTCGATCTCACTTTTGTGATGGACACATTCAGTCCACTAGGGCTTTTGCAGCGTCTCCCGGTGCTACAGCCAGGAGAGCAACCAGCGCTTTCTGAAAGCAAAGCTCGAGTCACCTTCCAGGTGTTTACACTTTGGCCATAGTCTGGTGTATTGCAGAACAAAGATAAAACTCAAAAAATAACAGAGCTAGCTCTTTAACCCAGAGAAGCACTCCAACCCTTCAGTAGGAGCTGTGTTCAGTTGTTCATAAGACATTCCAACTCCACCGAGCAACAGGCATTCCCGTTCTACAGAAGAGGGAAACAAAACTGTCATTTGTAGCTACCCAGGTAAACAAGCTGTTATGTTTTATTCTTCGAGCAGAGAATCCTGGCAACTCCCTAGTGACACTCACCCCTTGGCCCTTTTCTTACCTTGCATATGCATGTGGTGCAGGGAGACCCGGGCACGTCCCACATGGAGCCACTGAGGCGTGTGATGCCAGCGCTGTCCACGCACGTTTTCCTGATGTTGTAACTGATGTTGTCGGCAAGGCAGGGGTCTGTGACACAGCGTGGGCAGCACTCGCCCTCAGATACCGCCGTGTACTCGCAGGAGAGCATGGGACAGACTAGGGGCCAGCAGTCCACCTCTCCTGCCTGGCACATGCAGAGGAGGAGAAGGGTTAACACGCTTGCTTTGTGTGATGAAGAATACAAAGTTGCCAAGATGGCCTTCGGAAAGGCGTTCTTACACAAGGAACCATAAAGGGAGGCTGGGTGGGAGATATTAATCATGCAGTCACCTGCAGGCAGAAACTATAAAAAATGCTATTTTGGCCAAGTGGCACATGAGCTCCAGGTGACTGTGCCATTATTTCCCAGTTAATTGCAAAGCTGTCACTGTAACATGAGTCCTAGTCAAATTAGGCAGCCACTGGACTCGCCAATTAAAAAACTATGAAACAAGCCACTCCAAAGTAACAAAGGTCACTTTTTAGGGACCAAAATTGCATGCATTAAAATAATAATTGGTTACTGTTGGTAGACTCACTTCTTTTTACAAATCAGCTTCGATTGCTTACGCATACATTAATTTCTTTTTTAAGCAAAATTCAAATTAGTGGAAACTTAAAAAAAGTTACAGAGTATAAAACAAATGTCTGTAACATTTACAGTTTATTTTGTGGTGCATTCCTTCTCTAGCTCTGTTCCTTTAACAATATTATTTGCAAAATATTGTTTTTATGAATGATTATCTGCAGCATGGAAGCATTATACCATTTTATAGTTGTTTACTAACAGAAGGACACAACTGGTAGATTTTCATTGCAGTGTTTTTATATTGCACCTCAATCTTCTAACAAATACATAGAGCAGCATTTCCCAATCCAGTCCTCAGGGACCCACAGACAGTTCACATTATTGTTCCCTCCCAGCTCCCTGCCAGACGGTGTACATTTTTGCTCCCTCCCAGCCAACAAAAATGTGGACTGTGTGTGGGTCCCCAAGGACCAGATTGGAAAACACTGACATAGGGTATAACTTCCTTACTGCTGACCTCTCCACATGTCTTTGAATGTTTAAAAAGTAAATATAAGTGGATAATAATACAAGTAAAGAATTAAACAGATTTATTGTATTATACTCTACGCCTAGTATGACAGATGGTGCATTTTTAAAATGTATATCAAAGGAGTCAGTTATTAGCGAATTATTAGGAGCAGTTATTAGAAAGATGGCCCATTTCTGTGCGTATACAGACCAGACATCTGCACTGCTGACAGTTGTAGATCCACTTGTCCCCGCTGTGGTAGAGCATGCTGCCACTCTGGTGTACACACTGGCTACTCTGTCGAGTGTCACACTCTGGACAGCATAGCAAATCTACACTCTGGTTCTGGCAGTCACATGCCATCCGTCTGCATGTGACCGTGCCATCCTGATGAAAAGAACAGGAGCTGTTATATTAAATCAGAGGTCATTACTGGCGGAGCTGAATTCCGTGCTGCTCCACCACTGAAAGGATTTTTGTGGCATATCCAGGAGGAAACAGAATGGCATTGAAAGAAAAGCAATGGAATGGACTTTTACCTATGATATTAGATCTGCACTTTCTGCTGAACATATGAATATCTAACAGTTAAGAGCAAATATTACGCTAAGTAAGTTATATTTCATAAGCAGGGAGACCGTTATATAAGAAAGAAAGCATCTGGAGAGTAGCTGCATGCTTTGCAGTCTATTTTAGGGTGATCTTAGTGACAGGTATCCTCCACAGAGGAACGCTTTGGCATTCTTGGCAAATTCATTCTTGTGAGAGATGCTGGTACATAAGGCACCTCTGTATAACTAGACAGTAAACGGTAAATTGTACTGAGGCACATAAGCCCTTTTAAAATCCATTAAGGTGAATTCTGAGCACAATATGCTGATTTCTCTGCAGTGTGCTTTGGCTGTAACCAAAATGAGAAAAAAAACACTTGTGGTATATTTGCCTATTTCAAGAAAAGACATACATGAAACAAAGACCCACAGAATTATGGATACTTATTAAGAGACACTGGATCTGGGAACAAGCAGAATATAACCCACATATACAGCAGTTTCAGATTGTACAAGCCTGCTTAACACAGACAGAGCTTGTGAATTCTGAGTTACTCACCCTGCAAGAGCAGACAGAGCAGCGATCCTGTTCCAGAGTCCAGACTTGCCCATTCTGCTTAAGCGCCCCCTGGTGGAGGCAGTCTCCCGTGCATGGAGGGCTGGAGGTGCACAAGCAGTCAAAGCTCCCCTGCAGGTTCACACACGCAGAGTCATTCCAGCAGGTGTGTGTCTGTGTGGCACACTCGTCAATGTCTGCAACACACACAGGAACACGCGGGACAGTGTGCACACATCAGCATTTATTCATGTATGAAATACACAGACATTACATACATTTAACTGCTGTGCTTCTTTTTAACCTGGGTGTATGATAGATGTATCAGCTAATTCATGTGGTGATATGCTGTGTAGATACAGTAAAAACTTTACAAAACCCTAAAATTACACAATATTTCCTAGTTATGAATTCAATTTTCTTTTTTTCCAAATAGACTATACGTTTGCCAGGTTTTTCTCCCCAGAAAGTAGAGAGTTAATTGAAGCAATTGTACACATGGACATTATACAAATCTTCCAAACATCATGGTGTATCAAGTATACAATATACACTCACCTAAAGGATTATTAGGAACACCATACTAATACGGTGTTTGACCCCCTTTCGCCTTCAGA
>JAAGVU020000008.1:23394573-23423656 GCA_011763525.2 Mormyrus iriodes | reverse complement strand
AGTTATGTTCTCCCCAAACGAGCTTGATGGGCCGAATGGCCTCCTCTCGTTTGTACATTTCTTATGTTCTTATGTTCCTACGTACATGGGACTTTCAATAAACGCTATTACAAATCCTCGAGTCAAAAGTGACCTGGCATGCAAATTTTTAAAAACCAAGCCAGAATAACTGTGACTGTGCAAATTGGATACCTCTTTTGTCCACGCTAAAAACCGTAACTAAACAAACAGAATTTTGTACATCGTATTAAAATAATTTTTTAAACTACTTCTCAAGCATTGGTTCTCTGGCAAGCCGGAAGTTTCTCTTTTTCACATTTGGGAATGTAAAACATTAGAAAAAACACTTTTCTGTACCTTTCTCCTATACCCCCATCCCATATTTTTGCCCAGTACTGTGCGTACCACTGCCTGAAGCCAGTAGATGTTTCAGACACATGATAGACTTTTTAGACATTATTGTACAGTATTCTATAGTTTCCCTTTTATCATTTTTATTAACATTAATCAATTAAACCATAAACTGTACTTTCCCATGACAAATATCGTACGACTCACAGTGTGCACTAGGTAGGGTAACACTGCCAGGTGTTCAGCAGACCCAAATTTATGTATTTTATTTATACATTTATTTTTACTTTTATTTCAGTCATATTCCCAGAAGAATCAACAATACAGTAACGCCTATGCTGTCAGTATAGCCCTTCCTTATAAGTGAGTGTCAGTCTCTCTGAGTGGTCACCCTGCTCAGTTTTTTAGCTAAATTAGCAGAGTACAATTTTTTACGCATTTCAACAATTTCATTTAAAAAAAGATGCATCATGGCCCTCTCCGGGAATAGAGTCAGCAATCGTAAGGCTATTACAAGCCCTCATTCTTGCACGCTATGCTATTGCTGCTCTCTTCAGTTTTGCATGCTAGTAAACTAAACCTTGCACTGAAGGCAGAAACTTTGTAGCCAAGCTACTCTTGCTCAGATCAATAGGAGCAATAAATAAGTTTTTTTTTTTTTTTTACTGGAATTGATCATTGTATCCTTCCATTACAAAATACGTTCGAAGCTCTAATGTGACCCTCCATGTCATCTTCTCTGAAAAGGAACATGTTTTAAACACTAATTACTTTTATGACAATGTTACCCTCAATTTTTCATCTTCCAACATCTTTTTGTTTTGTAGACATGAAATACCAGTTTCATCACCTTGGAGTTTTGTGTCTTAGTATAAGAAATAAACAGAGAAAAACTGATTCTTCCTTACACATCACCAAAAAGTCACAAAGGTCTTGGAGACAAAAATGTATTAAGAAAATACAAAAGGGCAAATATACTATGGTGCACTTAAAGGTGCTTGTGCATTACACTCAGTGTCAAGGCATATCTTGTTTCAGATAATTTCTATAATATCTATGGGAAAAGTGTGACCATCAGCAAAAATAACAGCATGTGCAAAACGTTGCTTTTCTGAATTATGGAGATACACCCCAAAGCAGATTCCTGGCCTCCCACATGCCCCAGCACAGCATTTTGTGCAAGGTGCAGAAGCTGACCTCTGTAATCGTACAAGGGGGAAGGTAGAAACAGGATTTACAAAATCCTCACAACACACTGAACATCAGACCGAGTGGGTTGGTGCTGTCTGTTGTGGAGGGTGAAAACAAAATGACATTTGTATTCACTCGAATCTCACCAGCAGTGTGAAATGCTTCCTGTGTTGACATTCTGTGAACACACAGAGCAGAACTGGGGTAACTGCACTTCTATTCCCAAATCCAGACCATCACTGAGCCTGAAGTTGCTGCATTACTGCTGTCATAAAAAATGCATTGGCTTTTTTTGAGAGGTGAACGCATCATTTCTCATAATTCCGTATGGAGGCAATGAAACAAGACCCCAGAATAGATCTCCAGATTGGGGGGTGGGGGGGGGGGGGGGGCTTATAATCCTCTTTACTTCTTAGCTCTTTTTACTGGGGTACAGTGTCAAATACAAAAATTGCATCAAAGCTGCTGCATAGTGGATAGTGGTAGCAAAAAAGGGTACTTTCAGACACTTGATCTTGTCAGCATGATAACTCAAAAATGTAGCTGATCTTTCCCAAACATTACAGGCACATTGTTAGTGCGATGATCTGGACATGTTCAAATTTTGAAAGGAAGGATGTGGACTAGTTGACTTCATTGAAACTGAAGCAGTGGAGCTTAGGGACAGCAAAGAAAATGCTGAGATGATTAGAGGCTTATTGTTCTGAACAGGATCAATCTATTTTATTTAGTCTATTTACTCTTTTTGATCTTTGATGGATCTTATTACCACTTCATAAAAGTACACAAGAGAGGATGAGTTCCATGTGAGAAATGCTTAAAGTGCATGAGAGACACTGATTTATTATTGTGCACGAGAGAGGATGAGTTCCACGCGAGAGTTGTTGAAAGTGCGCAAGGGAGATTGAGTTGGAATTCTATGCAAGACAGAATGAGTTTCACTACGTGAGAGGAATCCAGGTCCAGTCAACAGAGAACCAGTCCTACACCAGCAAAAGAATATTATTATGAATAAATAGATAATAAATAAAAACAAGTAGTGAAAAAGTATGTCTTTGTTTTAATGTTGATTCCTATGATTAGAATTGAGCTTTTTATTAACAGTATAAAGCAGAGACAGAGTTACACAGTTCTTGTGAAGGGTGGAACAGCTGAACGTTAGCCATGATGTTAATTCTATTTCACATGACACAATGATATAATTTGCATCGTATTTCATGGAAATTAAAACCTGTGTGCTGTTTGCTGAAGAGAGTGAGAAAACACACAATTATAATGATCTTGAGCACAGCCATAGTTTCTTGAAGCAAAAATGGTTAGCCACCTGCTGCAGTATATTTTAAAGACATGTAAAAACCTTGCAAATACCAACACAACAGCACAACTGGGATGACAAAAGCTTACTAGCATAATAACTGGTGTCGGCAATGTCTGCTGTAAAATATTTTCTAGGACCACAGAATTACATAGTGCAAAGCCTGGGTGGCTAATGGAAATCTCAGTTGTGTTTATGAGTCCTTCACTTGACCATATAGGATCTAAATAAATTTGAAGAAGATACCTAAAAATAGTTTCTCATGAAAACATACCTGAAAAAGTGGCAAATCGTTGCATAAGGATATAAGGATTGTCCAATAGGCATGTCACTTACCACTCTTCCTATTGGCCAGTTTTCTCACGTTTGGCTTAAGTTATCCAGCTAATAGGGAAATCCTGCTTTTTAGAATAGCTATCAGAGTGTAATTCAAATCACGGTCCTCAACTACCCAGCAATGCTATCTTTTAGTCTTCCTTCAGCTGTGAGCCAGTTGTGAAGCCACTTTGGCCAGTTAAAATCAATTGTATTGTGTTCACCCCTTTTGAAGTAAACATCTCTCATGCGGTAAACTCTCTCTCTCGTGCGGTAAACTCTCTCTCTCGTGCGGTAAACGCTCTCTCTTGTGCGGTAAACTCTCTCTCATGCGGTAAACTCTCTCTCTCGTGCGGTAAACTCTCTCTCTCGTGCGGTAAACTCTCTCTCTCATGCGGTAAACTCTCTCTCTCGTGCAGTAAATGCTCTCTCTCGCACAATAATTCATTCTGTCCTTTACAGAAAATGCTCTCTCGTGCATTTCCTCTTGCAGTATTCAGTTTGACTGGTTTGGCGCCACATAAATATGACAGCTAAAATGCAAGCTAAGCTTCTCAGCTATTCCTGAAAGATAATAAATGGCAATTAACACAAAACCTATATTCCTCAATTTGTCCAAATATTACAAATTTGTCATGCCTCTTGCTGTTTCCTTCACTTTCCCCCCCTGTCAAATTCACCAGTGATTTATAAGTACAGTGATATTTTCCATCCTATTACAAAACAGCATGCAACGGTGATCACTGAATTGCAGCTTTCAAACGAGGTATTGTCTTCTTAAATGTAATTTTAGTATGCAAAAATAGGCAGAATTAGCCTGGACTGATGAACATAGATTTTATAGGTGTTGATACAGCTTTAAACGTGTTGATATATGTCATAGTTCACAAGTGTATGTTGTGTGAGTATTTTATAATAGTTTTACAAGTGTCTCAGGCTCTGCCAACCAAAGAGTGATGGAGACAAGCTGCTTTGTGATCTACATTATTAAGTTACAGGATATTTACATATTTAACAGACACTTTTGTCAAAAGTGATGTACAAGACTATATCACAATAGTGTAACTTTGACACACCGATCAGCCATGACATTAAACCACTGACAGGTAAAGTAAATAACAATGATTATCTCATTACAATGGCACCTGTCAAGGGTCCCATTATATATTACACAGGGGAACAGTCAGCTATTGAAGTTGATGCGTCGGAAGCAGGAAAAATGATCAAATTTAAGGATCTGAGCGACTTTGACAAGGATAGACAACTGGGTCAGAGCAACTCCAAAACGGCAGGTCTAATGGGGTGTTCCTGGTAAGAAGGGCTAACCGGTGAACCAGTCACAGGGTCATGGACACCCAAGGCTCACTGATAACGTGGGTTGCATAGGCTAGCCCATCAGGTCCAATCCCACAAGATTGCCACCGTAGCACAAATTGCTCAAAAAGTTAATATGGGCTTTGACAGAAAGGTGTCAGGACACACAGTGCATCGCAAATTGCTGTGTAGCCACAGACCGTGTTCATCTCTGTCCAATGCCAAAAGTGTCTTCAATGGGCATGCGAGCGTCAGAACTGAACCATGGAGCCATGGAAGAAGGTGGCCTGGTCTGATGAGTCACGTTTTCTGTTACATCAAGTGGATGGCTGAGTGTGAATGTGTTGTTTACATGGGGAAGAAATAACTTAGTCAATTGCAGTTACACTGTAACATCACAAACAAATATACTTGAAAGGTGAAAATTACAGGAAATAAATGTCCAGGATATACTTTTGTCAGTAGACAGAGTATGTTACCTTGATATTTTAATATACATACATTATATGTTGATTTTATGGAGGAAAGAAAAAGTGAACATTGTCAAGCAGAGCTAGAGGCTGGGGAAGACTCAGTGGCAGAGGGCTTTGTGTGTGTGTGTGTGTGTGTGTGTGTGTGTGTGTGTGTGTGTGTGTGAGAGAGAGAGACAGTGTGTGACATTTTGATATGAGTTTATTTTTGATAGATGATTTCACTTTACAAAGTGAAACCTAAACAGAAAATTACAAACCTGACCCTCTCACAAACGATGGACTGAAACGAAGGTCCTTACAGAAAAAATGATTTTGAATGGCTGGAGTACCCTGTGAGCCTGTGTAAATAATTTATGCATCAAAACATATGGTAGGTGTGTGTGTGTGTGTGTGTGTGTGTGTGTGTGTGTGTGTGTGGGTGTGTGTGTTGGGGTGCGGACAGGGAGAGAGCTATGGAGACAATGAGAGACTAAGTGCACCTTTCCATTGTGCTAGATACTTCCACTTCAAGGAAGTACCAAAAGCACTTAAAGGTGCTAATTTTTCACTGACATAAAATTTGGTCCCAGCACTGACTGATACGCGAGATGGGTATTTTGTACTGAATTTGAAAAATGGCTATAGTATATTACAGGGCTGGACGATGTGTGATAATAATCCCAACATCGCATGCCATATGCAATTCTTACACTGCAAGGACCGCGACAGTCACCTGGGTTGAGATCAGGTTTTTTCATACCTTCATACTGTCCAGATGTTATAGCATTTTCACTGTCATAGGAAACAAAACTTATCAAATATTGCAATTTTAATGATTATTCCTTTTCAATATTATCTAGTATATGTTTAAAAATCAGTGTAAAGTTTACCTCTGCTGCTTTTGCATGAGCACTGCATGTGTTCTCCAAAATATAATAATAATTTTTATTCTTGCTGTTTAAATCAATCCTAGATGTTTGTGAGAAATTTATGCTGAACTCATTTTTTGCTTTATAAATACACCAATATTTATCACAACAAAATCACATCATGACATTTGAAAATTTTCCAATACTACGCCCTAGTATATTATATGAAACACTTTTTAAATTTCTTGTCATACCATCCTGATCTTTTTGTATTTGTTCTCCTGACCAAATCACAATTTAAAGCTTGGGTCTCTTCATTTGACCATGTCTCCATTATTATTACGTTTTTTTCTACTTTGTTTATTGTTGTTTTCTCTTACCTTTACCGTATTGCTTTTAAATTTATGTATGGCTTTTAATTTTACTGTATTGCTTTTGCTTTTCCCCGACAGGACAAGCTTTCAATGCACTAGCTTTGGGCACGCCTTCCTGCCCAACCTGAGTAGTGAATTCCCACACACATGAATCCTGCTTTGGCTGGAGCTTTTTAGCGTGAACAGAAAGTAGGCACGGATTTACACATATGCAGTGTGAATTCAGTAGCGGTTTGAATCGTAGATGGAAGGCACATATCACAACAAGGACTCAGAGCATTCAAGTAAAAAACACAGTTACTAACTTTCACATTTCCAGTTGATCCATCCAGTACTCTTAGAAATCATACAAGTTGTTGTGTGTGGAGTGAGTACAGGTTATATGGGCAAAGCAGGTGAGAGGGCTGTCCGGAAATACAATTCTGTCATTTCTGACAGCACTAAATCTAGTGAAAGGCTAGTTAACATCCACAGGAGTGTGGCCATGAGTTATTATTGCAGTAAGTTCTTGCGAATTGTGGAGTTTGCTTGATTTCACATTCATTTCTGCGATCGTAAAATCACAAAAACCTGGCGGGACTGAGTTGGGCCTTCAGATAGTATTTTTTGCCATTTCTTATTAGACGGGTAATAATGACAATCCTCTATGACAATCCTCCTTATATGTAGGCCATTGCTATGTTTACCCCTCAAGTAATGAACCCAGTTTCTTCCAGTCACACCATTAGCATATTTCTTCAGAATACCCATCAAGATTGCATTTGCCATGAAAGTTCTTTAGGAAACTGCAGTTACATGTCTGCTGCTTGCAGTGCTGGAGACAACCCAGTGCTGAAACTGTCTGGAAGGCTTTTTACAAATTGCATTGATCTCTCCCAAGACCTGCTGTGCACCTGCCGCTCATTCTAATGCATCTCCATTACATCGACATGCCAGGGAGGTGGCACAGTGACAATGACAGACTGTCCCCCACCCCGACATCCCTCCCGTTCTGCAGTGGCACACAGCTAACAATAATGATATACATAGTTCATATTGATCTGATAGCTAATTAAAAATTGAGCCACATCAGGTTAACTTGTTTGCTGAAAACAGCTCGTTTAAAATGACATAACCAAAACATCAGTCATATAGAGATTTTTCTGCTATTCATTTATTTAATTCAACTGACACATTATATCTTTCCTACTTGTTTCACATAGCACATGACATACCACTGGAGTGAGGAATGTTTAGCTGTTATTCTGGAGGATCAAGGTAACTGCCCTGAATAGTGTGCCAAGTAATTGGTCTGCTGAGGGCTTTTTCCCTCATGAAAATGGCATTCATTCTGTAGTGCTAACAGGTTTTCCTTGCCTTCTCCTGCACATGAAATGGCTGTCTTCACGTAATGCCATTCAAAATGTCCCCTACCCACCACATTGCTGTAGCACCATATATTATTACATGTTGTTCTGTGGCTCTTGACCTGCTGCTATGAGGTGATAGAAACTTATAGTGATTTACCCTCCTGCCTGCACATTGGCAGAGCCATTAAACTGGAGCTTGAAGGGGAAGCGTATGGAGAGTGATTTTTTGGTATAGGCACAGGTTACACCAAAATCTATTGTCATCATCTTACTGCCTCTTGGTGATAAACTGAAAGGGCACAAAGGAAAGTAGAGCTTGAGAGTTGGAGGAAGGTCCCACTAATCCCCAACAAAGGCTACACCTACCTCTGCAAACAGTGCCATTGCCCACATAGCCAGGCTTACAGGTGCATGTGTGGCCTTGGATGGTGTTGGTGCAGATGGCGTTCTTGTCACAGGACTGCTGACTGCTGGCACACTCATCTTGCTCTACAAGGAGAACACCAAGGTCAGTGGCTGAAGCTCAAAACAATCAATAAAAAATGGGGTTGTTTGGATGTAGGATCATTATTAAAGTCACATACTTTAGGTCTAGTGCCCTGTAGGTGATGGGGAGCAGATGAAACAAAGACATCATGAAATCACGCACCAGATACTGCAAATCGTTCTGTGCTTGCTAAGATTTAAAATCTTAAATCTCTAAGATTAAAATGAATTATTTTGTTTTAAAATTATTTACTAGTTTCTGTCTTTGAATTTGTGATGTATTCTTAAATTGATCATAAACCTGTCTTGTACATCTGAATTTGTCAGAAAATCTTAAAATTTACTGGTAAAACAAGCCACATTAAACAAACTTTCATTTTAGATAATGCTTTTTCTCATGGGAACTTGTTCCAAGATTCAGTAACAAGCTGAAATTGCTTGATTTAAGAACCAAGCAAGGCATATATAAAAAATATGAGATATATATATATATATATATATATATATATATATATATATATATATATAAAATTAAAAATGGCCTAACATGCTCCACCTACAAGACAAGGAAAGGACACTCTTGTCCTCTTGTCTCCTTCTAGTTTACTTTCTCACTGTTCACTATCTTGCATTCCCCCCCCCACCCTTATTTATTATTTGTTATATAAAGTGTATATTGCGAAATGCTATTGGGTGTATGAGAGTACACTGTTGACTACTTTCAGTTGTCAATAAATGTTGAGAAATTTCAATTGCAGTCATTGTTATGATTTAAGTTCCTTGTTTTAAATTGTATCCTCTGAGATTAAGAACTACTTTTATATGGGATTAAGCCTACTTACTTCAAGATCAGCCAGCTTGTTTCAAGTAACAGCATAATCAAGCTACAGTAGTTTTAAGTCATGGCGACTTAAATTATGGATTTATTTTCTTGTTCCTTGCTCTATATTTTTTCAGTGTTCTAAAATTAAAATTGGAAAAAAAAATTTGGGGGGGGGGGGGTGGTGGCATGGTGAGGCAGTGGTTAGCACTGTTGCATCACACCTTTGGGACCTGGGTTTGAGTATCTGCCAGGGTTCTGTGTGTGGAGTTTTCATGGTATCCCATGGCATTGTGGGGTTTCCTCCAGGTACTCCAGTTTCTCCCCAATAGATTTACCAAATGGTGTGTTAGTGTATGATGGATGTGTGGATGGATGGTTGGATGGACTTTTTTTGCTTATATTCATTTTATTTTCACTTATTACTGTGTTGTGGCATGCCTGATATCAAGTCATTTGATCTTAACGGGAGCATTTTTCTACTCATTTCAAACCTTTAAACGTTTCTCGGAGCCTGCTTATTTCTGGGCTTGAGCCAATTTATTTTAAGAATTCTTTTCAAGTAAAAACTACTTGCTGCATGCACAGATAATTTCTCTAGTATTAAGGCATTTTCTCCTCATATTCAGTGTATATTTCTTGTATTTCAGCTAATGTGTTTTGCAGTGTATACACAGGCAGAATTCATTAGGAACATAGATATGTTTTCATGTGTTAGAAATACCAAAACCATGCAAGACTGGACGAAGGATTAAAAGCGTATTATACTGTATATACAAGTTCTTTTGTAGCTCTTTTTACCTGTCATTAAAAGTTCACAAAACTCCAAGGTGATCTGTGGCCATGAACGCAGCGAAATAACATATATATATATATATATATATATATATATATATATATATAACATATGTACATATCAAATTGTTCATAAAGCGTCTATATATTTCAGCGGTAAAATAATGTCATGCAGGTTAAATCATTTCTACCAAGGGTTCCATTTCAGGCAAACTACAGAACAACATTATCAATCTAGGTGTCTTCCACACTACAGTTAAGGTGACATTTTAAACAACCATCCTAGGAATTTTTTTAATTGCCAAGTTCCAGTATCAGAAAATAAAAAAGCAATGCATCTGTATTTCTCAATTTTTTCAATGTATGGATCACTTGCAGTAGCTTTTACACATTACATTGTGGTGTTTTGTCCTCTGTGTTTTGCGGGGAATATGTTATATATTGCTGGCATATACACGGTATAGTTGGCAACAATGTCTAAGACTGTTATTAAACATTTTCTGGCAAGTCAGTCTTTCTCTGGAGTTTTTACACCAACCAATCATGGTTCCTCATATTAATTAAGAGGAACATGTAACAGAGCAGGCAGACTGGAAAAAGGAGGCAAGGTGATTTCATTGTCACCCCTCCCTCGCCCCCCCTCCAATGATGTGGTGGCAGAGCATATTAAAGTCCCAAGATAGGAAGGCAAACTGGAAGGCTGATTATTAAGATTTCACCACTTATGCTCAACAATCTGGATGAGCCTCAGCTGCAAACAGGGTCCGTACTGTCACATGACAGATGGGTTATATGGACAACCTGGGGAAAACTGCTTAGGTATAGATAATCAGGTATAATTATGAATTAATGTCCATGTTAGGATGTATGTCAGGATATACTTTTGGCAGATAAACATTAGAAATGCTGCTGTTGTACAGCCCCATCGCCCCCTTCTCTCATCTAACCCTGACTCCTCCCACATCTCCAAGCTCTACAATTTCTACAATTACTTTATGGATCAACTGGACATAAGAAAGCCAATAAATTAGTTTTTACCTGAATGCTCTGAGTCCTAGTTGTAACGTTTAACTCTGACACCACTCATTTATTGCGCATTCCACTTACATGCCAATTTGCAGAATCTTTCCCCACCAATTAGGTGGTTACCTGTGTTTCTGTGTGAATGACTTAATGTCCATGTCTTAAAGAGTTATATTATTCATATATGTTTATTTATATTATGTTTATTTCTCATTTGCACTATGACCAACATTTTCCGTAACATAACAGTAAGAACTGTAGGTGACAGATACACCAATGGACATGATGTACGTACATAAAATATTAAGTCAAGGTCATTAAACCCCTAAAATGTGCCCACAATTTACTGCGCAAACAGTGTTTTACGGTAGTGAATTTATTCAAATTTTTGTAATAATGCAAAAAATGTCTTCCATTCCTACTTGGCCTAATATTACAAGACTTGCTACTTGTTCACTCAAAGTTTCAAACAATTCCAGCATTGCATTTAATTTTGTTGAGCTGAAACGTATGTTCTAAGCAGTGTGGGATACAGAAAGTGGCCCACCCATAGATCCACCCCTGGTTCTAAGTGCACGGCAGTACACTACACTACATTACAGCATATTGTTTGCTGGTTAAATTAAAACAAAAAAGCATTGACTTTTCTTAATCTTTGACATTAACCTACACGATAAATTGATTCTGAAATAACTGTTTTAAAAAGACATTTAAGCCAAATTCAACTGAACTGAATCAAAATAAAATTAGATTGAATCAAAACTGAATCAAATCAGGCACTTACGAATGGCAATCAGATTAAATTGTCAGGTCAGGGGCATACGTAAATGAATAAAAGGAAAGATTCTGCAATTCCCTTTCTGAAACCATGATTACTTCCAGAGCATGTGCACATAAAATGTGCCGTGTGCAATGATCAGCCAATCATGTAAGTATTTCACTGCAGCAGAACAGGCAAAATGTGAAAAATTCAAAAGTATAATAATGGCAAAGAGCAACACCATGGCTACCACGAAAGCTAAGAAGGCATGCTAGCAGCCGATCGCTGACAGCATAAATGCATATGTACAGTTTTATTGTCGTTAAGAAAATTTCAATAATTTCCAAACTTGTGGTTTTCATTGTTATTCATAGTATTTTTATTCATATTTATTCCCTTTTTATTATTCTTTATTAAATGGAAATGTATCCCTTCAAAACCCATTCAATATTCATTTATCCATCACACACAAATACACACACACACGGGGAAGATGACAAAAACTGACATATTTTAGGAGAGTGACATCTATGTTCATTTATAATTACACCATTCACAATACAGAGAATATAATGAATGGACTAATAACTATAAGATTAATAGAGAGAGTCATGTCAAGTAAAGTGTGGCTTAAGCAGTGGGCTATGGGGGACAATGCATACCAACTGATTTCCAGATTGTATTTCTATAAGTTTTTATTAATAATTGCACTCCATTCGCCACCAGTTACTGTAAGCATGTGACAGCTATTGAATGTGAAGTGCACATGCAAACATTCAAATATTATTTAAAATAAAGTAAAACTAAGGGGTGAGCAAGAGTACTCAAAATGCTAAACCAAAGTCTAGTTACAGCAGAGATCACCACTTGTCATAGATGTTACCATGATTTAGCACACATAGTGAAAGGGCTTGAAACGCAAAAATAATCAGTGAGCATCTCTGCCTGTAGATATCAAAGTTGTGTCTTTACTGCAGTCACAGGATTCTCAGGGACAAGCCATTTGAAGACTTTGAGCCAGACTGTCCCAAAAATAAAGTGACGCCACTTAGTGGCAGCAAAGGGAAGCAGAAGACATTTGACCTAATGAAGTGAAAAGTCAAAAAAAAATTGATGGATCTGGTTACTGCTTCACAAAAACATACAGAGGAAGATCTACTTCTGGTTTAATTTTCGAAAAAATTGCTCCAAAATTGGGGCAGCAGATCTATGTGGCAGAAAAGGAAACAGCAGCTGTAGAAGACACTTGGGGTTTTGCACATAAACTGTGCGTATGCACATTTTTAGGCATAGAATGGTATTAATGAATTTCTTCCTGTACTTAAAATGTGTGTATATTTACGAATACAGCCACCCATGCATACACACAAATCCCTAGAAGCAGAGAAGCGTAACTGAAGCAAATCGATCGGCACAAAGGATTTGCACAGGCTCCCACTTAACTGTCAACCTTGATAGATTAACAAATAGAATGAGCTAGCTATATTCACACAAAGTATGTGGAGATAGGTCATCCTTATGACGTGCTATCATTCCAAAGTGATTTTAGGTCCATGGGCAACAAAATAATATATCACTGTCACTAAATATAGGCTTACATCAAGACATCCCAGATCAAGTCATGTCCGATCGCATTTACGTTGGAGGTACATAGTAAATAATATAGGCCTATACTGATCGAGAGAAGCGTGAAAGCAGACGTAGTAGGACATTAGCAGGTATATTGCTTAGAGTACAGAGCGTTGCCAGCCATAGGGTGACCTACTGTCTATATCATACTTGTAATACAGTATACATAGAGTAATGAATATGTGAGGGACAGCTAAGCAGATATGATACAGGCACAGTACAGATACTGTGCTTGTTACATGAAAGAAACACTGTACTGTACAATAAAATATTTCACTGCAGCTTCAGGTGTCGCCTTCTTTCTCTGCTCCCATTGTTTGCTACTGTGTGCATTTTTTGATTTTACCTTGTTTTTCATTAAGTGCAAACTATTTTCATTATTAAGTGTTGTGAATTTATTTTTATATTATTATTTGTACTGTGTGTACATTACAATGCTGTAATTAATGTCTTGCTTCTCCCCTGTAACTATTAAGACATGTCCAATTGACTTGCATCTGGTGGTCCTGGTTCCAAATGCAGTTGCAAGTCGATGCAAGACTGCATATGCTTTACATGACAACTGACGTGTCTGGCACAATTCATTTTCGACAACCTTCATTTGTTGGTCTATTGCAGTGTATCACACACATTACTTGCTGCAGCCAGTTAAACGCAACCACAAAAGTATCTAACCCACATCTGTTACCCTGGCCATATCCATCAATGATGGAGCTGCACTGTCAGTGTTACCATCTTGAATGATTCCTCTCCGATGTTTCACCTATGCTCAAGCAGTTATTTTACCATCTAGAGGTAACATGGTGCTTGGGCACGGAGGTGGGATTCGGTCTGTGATCCGTTTTTTGGTGGCCATTTTCATTTTAAACCACTTCTTCCTCACCTCAGCTGTCATTCTCATTAGAGGTGATACAGCATTAACTGCATGTGTCACTTATTCCCTGTCAAGATCGGTGCTCGTCTGGCCCTATCCCATGTGTCTTTTCACCGTTTGGCTTGCAGTTTCCGCTGGCCATCCCAATTGGTGTTGTCCTAGTGTGTTTCCCCACTCCCTGGGCTGCCACATAGCTCAATGGGCCGAATGTGCAGCTCAGAAGTAGACATCCCTTCCGCCATGAATCTGAGGCTGGCCTAAGCAAAATACAGTTACAAAATGACAATATAAGCATTTAGGGTAAAATATGTTACAGACAGGAATAAGGATAAAAGACTACATGTGTCTTCATGGTTTCCATTTCTGTAACAAGTTCTCCTATTGTGTGTTATGTGGCAGATATATGCCCATATATGGTTAACTGAGGGTCTTTATTTATTTAAATTAGTCTTACCATGCACTGGCAGTCACATTTAAATACGTTAGATTTATCAACATTCTCTATATACAGCTGTTTGTATGCGTGACTGATAAATACCAATTTGCCTGTGTGTCCCGGGGATTTGCAAGCACACTTTTAGGAACTGTTCTATGCACACGTTGATAAATGAGACCCAGGATCACTCTATTTGTTACCGCCAATTCATACCTCACTTTTCCATTTGTGCTTTTGGTTGCAGATGAGGGGATGTGATGTAAATTTCGTCATCAGGGCTTGGCTGTGGACAACTGCAGACAATGCGTTTGGCCATGATTTTTGTGTCTAGCAGAAACCTTGCGCATCCTTGCGCATCAATCGGACATGCGCAAGATAACTAATTAGGTATTTCCAGTAGGTGGCAGCGTGGACTTTCACAGATCAGTGAGCGGCTATATGAGGACGGTCGAAGGTACCCACATATCTAATTTTTCATACTGACCAGACATTATACTGAAGTATACGGTATTTTAAAAATCAGCACTAATACTGCATTTTGAAATCCTGGCGATAAAAGTCACAGAGCAGGGGGTGGGGGGCTAATTTTTTCATAAGGATTTCAGTACACTTCTATGTACACTTCTAGTACCGCCCGAGCCTAAACTAATAATTTTAAAACTGTTGATAAATGTTTACCTGTTATACGACACTGCTTGTATTTGTGTTTGTTACAATACATCTGCCCTCTTGTTGTCTGGAGGAATATTACTGCTGCATGCATACACCAACTACGACCATCCACATTAGTAGCCAAATGTATGAACAGAAGCTGCTGCACAAATGATTGCCCACAGCCCAAAAGTTCATTCGGAAAAGTATGAACTGGCCTTTATTATGTATTTACTCTATTTGATCTTTTATGGATCATATTACCACTTCACAAAATCAAGATATGGATGAAAATGTACACTTGAAAATCTTCCCCCAATAGACCTCTAGTCAATCCAAAGTTGGAACTGCACTACAAAGGGCAGCAAAACTAAAACTCCAAGACAGGGCAGCCAAGAGTGGAAAATGAAGCCTGCAGCAGCTACTTTGTGAACATAGCCATCTGACATCCAAACTTCCATCCATCCATCCATCCATCCATTTTCTGTCGCTTATCTGCGGTCGGGTCACGGGGGCAGCAGTCTAAGCAGAGATGCCCAGACCTCCCTCTCACCAGCCACCTCCTCCAGCTCCACCAGGGGAATACCAAGGCATTCCCAGGTCAGCCGAGAGACAATCTCTCCAGCGTGTCCTGGGTCTGCCCCGGGGCCTCCTCCCGGTTGGACATGCCCAAAACACCTCCCCAGGGAGCCGTCCAGGGGGCATCCTAGATAGATGCCCGAACCACCTCATCTGGCTCCTTTCAATGCGGAGGAGCAGCGGCTCTACTTTGAGCCCCTCCTGAATGTCTGAGCTCCTCACCCTCTCTCTAAGGCTGAGCCCAGCCACCCCGTGGAGGAAACTCATTTCAGCCACTTGTATCCGCAATCGGATTCTTTCGGTCACTACCCAGAGCTCATGACCATAGGTGAGGTTAGGAAAGTAGATCGACTAGTAAATTGAGTGCTGCGGCTTCTGGCTCAGCTCTCTTTTCACCAAAACAGAACGGTGCAGCGTCCGCATTACTGCCGACGCTGCACCGATCCAACTGTCGATCTCTCACTCCCTTTTTCCATCACTCGTGAACAAGACCCAGAGATACTTGAATTCCACCACTTGAGACAGTAACTCATCAACCACCAGGAGAGGGCAATCCACCCTTTCCTGGTCTCCGGCTTCCAGAGTCCCACAAGCTAACCAAGCCCTGAAGGCCTCCTTCTCCTGCAGCAGCACAGGCTCCTTCCCCACCAGAGAGGTTACATCCCATGTACCAAGAGCCAGTTTCAGTAGCCAACAGTCGGTCTGTTGAGGCCCCTACCTTTGACTACCACCTGATCTACATTGCACCCCATGCAGGTGGTGAGCCCACAGGAGGGCAAACCTACAGTGTATGTTATTTTTTCAGGCTATGCTCAGCCGGTCCCCATGGGTGGAGGCCCAGTCATCAGGCACTCGTCCTTGAGCTCCTTCCCCAGGCCTGGCTCCAGGGCAAGGCCCCAGTCTCTCCAATCTGAGTGGGGTAACATGTTCCTTGGTATTTTTCCTCATGGAGGTATATTTGAACCGCACTTAGTCTGGTCGCTCACTTAGGACCAATTTGCCTTGGGAGTCCTAGACAACATAGCTCTTAGGATCATGGGCATACTTTGTCCGGTGCTTTGTGAACATAGCCATCTGTCATTCAAACTTATTCCGTGAATTGTTTTGCAAACTTTCCAGGTAAATTACATAGACCAGTGATTTTAAAACTGTGGGGGATAACATGATTTTCTGAATATTATACATTGTATAATACAGTTTATATATTTTTTTCATAGGCAGCCTCCCCGTTCAGCTAATGTTATCGGTAATCCTTGTTGATTTCTGGACAGGGAATTGGTATAGCCTTATTCTAATTGAAACAACTAAAAGTTAAAAATACTTTTGTTAATACTGTTCTTGTTGATTGTAGATAATTCCTTGTATATTTTGCTCAATTTGAATCGAAAGTCCCACATATTGTGCAGTCGCTCCGTTTTGAAAAATTAAATTCTGTGTCCTATTTTTAACCAGTATGGGATGCAATAATATTGTCTCTAATGCCTCATACTTTCTCAATTTTGGATTTTGTGGGTACTTTGCACTAAAGCGCAATTCAGTATAGCATCAAAAGCATTCCTACAGCTCAACAAATAAAACTATGTGCTAAAAACAGAGTTTTAGGGTTCAAATCTGATGGGGCACACATAAATTGTCCCCAAAAAAAGTGTCAGGTAAATGAGTTAAATATACATCCTATGCATGGGATGGGGGGGGAAAAGTGTCTGTGGCCCCTCTGGGAATCCGTACATACATCAATGCTGCAATTACTGCTATGTCACAGAAAATGTTCATTAAATCTGTGACGATGAGATCCAAAAGTCAGATGAATTGGAATTACCCAGTTTACAAGTGATACAGTCAAATTATATAGATTTTCTGAAATATCCAAGATTATCATCATTGTATTATTGTCAAACTGAATGGTTGCAATTCAAAAATTGGGACATGGGTATTTTATGAATTTATTGTGTGTGTGTGTGTGTGTGTGGTATCCATGGTTACAGAGATGGGTTGTGTATGACATAAAAAATGTAGCAAAAGGCATTAAAAAGACATTTAAAAAGCATTTAAAAAGCTGATTTGTGTTATAGTATACCAATTCTTTGTCCACAAAACAAGGTATGCTAACGAACAAATGACTATTTGCATGATGGATGAACTCATCAACTTTATGAATGGTTAAAAGTGGTTTATCACTCTCCTTTTCAGTCATTCTCAGACAGACAGACAGACAGACATTTCTACGGACATAACCCTAATCCCAACTATGATAACCTTAACCCCTACCCAGCCCTAACCTTAACCATAAATATCCAAACAAAATACTTTTGTCTATTTTCGTTTTTTGATTACAGTCACAGATTTTTATAAAACCCAGTTTTCCCTTATGGGGACCAGAAAAATGTTGCCACAAGGTCAAAATAACAGGTTTTTATCACTTTCTGAGGATACATAAACACAGTTGACAGTGAAGTTTGAGGTCCAAGTGCAGGGTCAGTCCATTATTTGGCAACCCTGAAGTCTTGTCTTAATGCAGTTAAGTACGGTTGCCACAATTAGTCGACGTAATCGATTATATCGACGCTGAAAATCCATTGACATTAATATTTAAATTTACCTTCTTTATTTCTAATATGCTTATAATAAATATTTTCCTTCAATATTTGTGTTTTTTTCCTTCAGTATGACTATGTCATAGCCCCCTGCGACCCTGAATAAGATAAGCAGTTACAGAAAATGAATGGATGGGTGACTGTGTAATTGCTGTGTGCATGACATCAGTTGTTTTTTGGCTCCAGTTATTTACTGGTTGCATTAAATGTTACACTAAAAATCACGCAGCACAGTCCAACTCGGTTGTGCAAGAAATCCGCTGTAAAAGACCCAAGACTTCAAAAGTATGGGAGTACTTTAAATTACTACAGAACAAAAAGGTCGTTCGTACATTGTGCAAAGTAAAAATGGCGTACCACGGCAGCACTACTGCTATGTTCGAACACCTTAACAGGAAACACACTGGAGCTATTCTGGAAGATGAACCACCAGAAAAAGCCGCTAAAGGTGCCGATATTTAGCATTTTTATGGTTATCAGTATCGTCATTTTTTACACTGACAATTTTTTTAAAGCGCTGCTTTGTCTCAAACTCTCATGCTTCTCACTGCCTGTACTTGTCCTGCCCACCACACTAACCCATCTCTAACCCATCTCATTTGATAGGCACCACAAATCCAGCCAATCCACATAGAAAGATGAAGGCACTGAAAGTGAAGTAGTGCTGGTTACACAGCTCAAGGGGTGCAATATCTCCAAGGGAACCTCAAGGGGCATGGAATCTCCAGGGAAACTTCAAGGGGCATGGAATTTCTAGGGAAACCTCAAGGGGCAGGGAATCTCTAGGGAAACGTCAAGGGGCGTTTCTAACAAAAATTCTAGAAATCTGCGCACTACAAAAGCTAAGACAGTTACAGACTGGGTATCAGCGGAGTTAGCGTTATTTCTCAAAGGTAAGGTAGTGTACATTGCTGAAGTTGCAATAACTCACAATCCTCAACACTGAATTTGCAAAAATACTATATTATAATGTCTTTAGATCCATTATTAATGCGCCCACATGCACAGTTAAAAGCTTATGTGAAGACACAACAGCATATCTTCGAGTAGAAAGTACAGCTGTAATTGTTGCCAGCATAACTAAAACATATGGAAAATTCGTAGGTTATATGTTATTAGGTTAGAACTTTAAACCATTTGGTAAAGGTTATGTACATGCATATGTTTTAGGTAGGTTCAGTTAGCCGAAGATTATAACGTTACCTAGTGTTCGACTAATAGCCAATTACACGTTCCCAAATGTGATAGCAAACCACAAAAAGTGCATTTGTTGATCCTTAATTTAAAACTGATTAGCGAAAAAAATCTACAGGTTGTACCCCATCATTGGCAGGACCGGTCATAAATCCCCCATGGCTAGATCTTCTGTACTGAAGTAGTGGAGGATGTTAATGTGATATATGGTCTACCTTTAAAGCCCACAAACTGCATTTGGACAAAAACAGCCAACTACTTCTTTTTTTTAAATGCTTTCATTGAACATTCAACCTTTTCACATGCATAGATATCACACATGCACGTCGTCTCCCTCTCTCCTCCCCCTCTCTCGCGTGTGCTCAAACACACACGCACAGAGCAAAGTTATTCTCCACTAACAGCCCCCATTATGACAACGAATTATGCATGACAGTCTCATCCACACCACAATTTGTTTACCTGTTTAACTTTATTCTTAAAAATTCTGCAGGAAGCTCCCTGCACTTTTTCAGTTAAGTTCATTGTGAAAACTTCTCAAAATTAAACATATGCTTAAAGGCATTTGAATGAAGTCTTGCATCAGTATTTATTTTTAATTTTATATCAACTTAAATTTTTCGAGGAGACATATATCGGTTTCAAATATCGGTTATCGGTTTCCTTGTTTAGTAATAATTGGTATCGGCATCAGCTCTGAAAAAAACAAACTGGTCGATCCCAAAAATCTACACAAAAAGCAGCCTTTGGCAACTCCCATGTGCAGGCATTTCAGGCTGCTGCAGCACAGGAAATCCCAACAAGATGGGAGGTTGAGATGGCCTACAAAGATGGTACTACAAACACCAGTGAAATTGCAGCTGACCTGGATCCCAGGATTCACAGGCTGAAATTCCTGTCCCCAGATGAAAACCTGAAACTGCAGGCGAAAGTGCAAGCCCGTGCACTAGAAGTGAAGAGAGTGCAATAGCAGCATACCCCAGAGGCTCAAACATCAGCAGGTGTTACAGAGAAGAGGTCTGTGTCTTTGCTGGATGCACTGCTTGGGTCTGACTCAAAGTACAGATCCTCTACAGTGGTGGAAAGCAAATGAAGCAAGGTTTCCCTCTCTGGCTGTTCTGGCAAAGTCATATTTATGTATACCTGCCACATCAGCACCTTCTGAGCGTCTTTTCTCCACAGCTGGAAACATAGTTTCCAAGAAAAGAGCTAGCCTAAGTCCAGAGCATGTGGACATGTTAATGTTCTTACATTTTGAGTTGTTGTCTTAATGAAATCAAGTGTGAAAATGCATTTTTTGCTATTACTGCTAATTCATGCTGCTTGAATTTTGGGACGATCTGTCTTAACCAGTTAACCAGTTCCAGTTTGTCACCTATACAATGTTTCATCAAAATTTGAAAAAGATCCGTCAAATGCTTTTTGAGATACTACCTTACCAGGATCAAAAGTTAAAACATGCCCTTTTTTTGCTATCACTGTGCAGCAATGCTTCAATTTTTGGTCGATCTGTCTCGAAAATTTTATTAATTTTATTTCCTCACCCACAAAATGCTTGTACAAATATCCGTCAAACAATTTTGAGTAATCCCCTTATATAACAAAGCATCAGCAGTGTCAGTGGTGGTGGTGCTGGTAGCTAAATCCATATGCTTTCCCCAGAGTCTGCTGAATACAACTAATGAGCTTGATATCAGTTAGGAGTTAGTAGTATAGGCTGAGAAAAAAAAACTGAATAGGAGAAATAAATGTACTATTTTTGGAAAAATCATATTCACTTGTACACATAGTTCTTTTTCAGCAAGAAAAAATTATTCTTTGAAAGGGGCAGACATTTGCCTTGTGAAAGCAGAGCTGATCACAGTGAGCACCACGGCAATGACCCAAACTGTTTAGAAACAGCAAAACGAATCGATTATCCATGGACACCCACTTCCACGTGACTGCCAGCTCTTAGGTAATTAAAGATAGGTTTTTCTCCCACATAACTCAGCTGTGCATATAATGTACTTAACACTGCTTTGTTCTGCAGAAACAGAAAAAGTATTCTATTTCTATTGTAACTCTTCCATTTCCTTCATTAATTCACCAAACCACCATTGAAATGTGCTGGACTGAAAGGTTAAAACTTGCATAGACTTCTAATTATCTCTTGCATTTTAATCAAAGCCTCCTTGAGGACTGGTTAATGCCATTTTCAGTGGAAAGATGAATGTCAGCTGCACTTTAATAGACAAGGAGGCTTGGGAGAAATGCCTTTCGACACAACAGAACTCTTTCAGGGCCTTGTGTGGCAGCTGTGGTGCTACAGATATTCTGCTGTATTTATTCGGGAAATACTTTTTTAGAGCCGTCAAAACCTTTTCCACCTTTTTTTCTTTAAGATTACCCAGGTTAACAATCTAATTGACAATGATAAAAAAAAAAAATTCTTTTTATATATTTTTTTCTTGACATACAGTACTTTGTCTTTCCTTCTCCCACATTCAACCACTGTTCAAAATTTCTGGCATAGTGTCATATAATTTATTATGAGAAGGAAACTGCCTTAGGTACACATATGAAAAGTGAGCTCTTCCTCCTGATTTTCCTGATTTACACAAAGGTATTCCGGTCAATTGGATATTATACAACTGGCAATGAAGAAAACAGCATCAGAAATGTATAAAGAACTTGTGTTTTGACAAAATCTATGGTGTCCTAAAAAGGTATGAATTGACAGCTGCTCCCATTCAGTATCAGTAGTTAACTGTGCTAATGCCTTGTAGTATAGCATTTTAGCTTATGAGACAATATGCAAGGTGTGCAAGCAAGATCATTTAATTAAACCTAAAAATAAACCCAGAAAATCAGCCCTCATAATTATTTTGCGCTACTATCAGTTGCACCACAATCTCCTCAAAGACTTTTCATCTCATTTAATGAAGCACATGGTATTTTCCTTAAATATAACACTCACCAATACTGCATCACTCCACTCTCTCATTAACTGTGCAAGCAGTAAAATCTAAACCTTCTACAGACCTTGACAAGAGGGCAGTACCAATAACTCTGAAAGCTGACTGCCTTTGCTTACGTCTCCTGCTGTTCTACCCAAGTGTATTTAAGAGCTGAGGGCAGGTGACAGTTTGAATGAAGAATACTGCCAAGGCAAAGATCTAAGGTGCCAGCTACATATGACAGCTACACATTCTCCCTCAAAGAGACATATTGTCAGAGAAGCAGTACCACTGAACTCCCTTGTAAAACATCTCGTGAAGAAGGTATAATGCAAAGCTTAGACCACGCAAACCCACACACACTATATATCCAGAGCAGGATCACAGCCTTAGCAGAGGTTTTAATGAGGCTTTGCTAGGAACTTTTCCCTCAGTTGCTTTCATGAATATCCCTGCCCTATACAGACCACACATTCACTGGCAGATGCCTAGTGGTGCCTGGGATGGTGTGATGACAGAATACTCCAAAATAAATTTCTTTAGCATTTACTTTGAACTACATACTAATGAACATATTTAACAAAATGTATACAATATATGGTTCAGAAAGCAGGCTGGATATCCTTACTTGCACTTTCCTGTCTCAGCCTTATACAACAATGGCATATATTGTCGGGGGGGACACAAATATGTGAGTCATTTAGTGGGAAGCTACCCTGGAGTTGGGGATGGTGTGTGGCTCTCCGTGTT
Organism: Mormyrus iriodes; assembly: GCA_011763525.2. Classification (NCBI taxonomy): domain Eukaryota; kingdom Metazoa; phylum Chordata; class Actinopteri; order Osteoglossiformes; family Mormyridae; genus Mormyrus; species Mormyrus iriodes. Next base: position 23,400,596 of record JAAGVU020000008.1, on the reverse strand, counting down.
AGGATGCTGTGGCTGTGATCGGAAGGTCGTCAATTCAAATCCCGTGGGCGACACAGCGATTTCATCATTGGGCCCTTGAGCAACCCCACACTCTCAACTTTATGTCACTTTGGATAAAAGCATCTCCCGAATAAATGTGAAATGTGAAGGCCAGAAGATGTGTTTTAAACAAATGATGATGACTGAAGTGCAGCTCTGAAAAAGTATGATTAACATACTTAAGAGTTGAAAATAAGGCAGGCAGATCATGTCCTATCAAAAAATGTCTCACAAAGATGGCAAAGTATAGCAGTAAAAGCTCTCTTGAGATGGCACATAAAGCAGTTATAATCTGGTTTATAATCAAATGAAAGACTTCAGACAATCTTCAACAATACTAACTACTTTGCTGAGCTGAAAGAGGGAGGATGATTTCACTTACTAGACTGGCTGAAACAAAACTCGAAATGTTGGATGGTCCAGTTCACATGAGCTAGAACATTACATTTATTTATTTAGGAGATGCTTTTACTCAAAGTAACGTACAACTTAGAAAACAGGATCAGACAATTCCAGGAGCAGCTGGGGTTAAGGGCTTTGCTCAAAGATCTGACGGTGAGATCACTCTGCTGACCACAGAATTTGAACCAGCAACTTTCCAGTTATGAGCACATTGCCCCACCTTAATGATTTAGATAGAAAAATTAGGAACTGAAATACACAGTCAGGGGGAAGCAGGTAAATAAAAATACTTATGTGTCGTTGTGGCGCTATTGACAGTGTCTGACACCACCTTGGTAGCTAGCAAAAAGGGAAGTAAGAACGTAGAGGGCTGGATTCTGCCCTCTTACAATGACAGGCAACGAGGCATGCAGTAAGTCCCCTACATGAAACACCTAAATGGGCAGGTGCACTCAGAGGCCCAAAGTAATTATTAAAGTCCTTTTCCAACAGAGAGTTACAAATCCCTACTGCAGCCAATGAAAGGAACAAAACAAAAGAGCATTACTGTGAAGAGGTAATAACATTGAAATTTGTCCTATTTGCTGGGGACTCAAAAATAGAAAATTAAAGAGGACTGAAAACCAGCTACTCTTCTCAGTGGAACACACATTTAATATTCATATCGTTCAAATTGGTTATTACCATATTGCTTTACATTGCAGGTTATTCAAAATTGCTTAAGTGACTTGGAAATTCCCCAAACTGACTAGATACTTTTACCTGAACACCTAAAACACTCCTTTCACCATCGTAGCAAAATTATGGTTGTTAACAAATACTGGAATGAAAACAACAACAAATGCATTTCATTAATAAAAATTAAAATGAGACATGAAAACTAAACTTAAATTAAAACAACAAACTCCAAAACTAGCTGAAATAAAAATGAGTAGAAATGAAAATTAGCAGTTTCTATTTTAAACTTCTATTTTTGAGTTTAAAAGCCTGAGCCTGCTTATAGGCTATCAGCTACCAGTCCCTCCTCCAGATAATGTTAAGCCTAGCCTATGATAAGTATGTCAAATAGACAAAATTAAATATGCCGTCATGAGACTAAACCATGTTTCAGGGCTATATATCCATATACTAGGAATGGGTGATATCACTGAAAATGACAAAAACCTAATGACAAAATAATTGGTTAAAATATCAGTATTGGCCAATATTCATTAATAAGATACTGGCATCAGCCAGAGTTAAAGACTAAACTACTACAATAATGGAGATGATTGCCATTTTCTGTAATGGAAGACAAGGGATTTCATCAGCTTATTCACAGCTTAGAAGAGGTCACAAAGTACCAGCCTTGCTACGTGTTCATAATTCATTATTAAATCTGGCCGGCAGATGGATCTTTAGTTTTCCACCAAATAAAAAAAAAAACAGTGTAAGGTCATTTCGCTGATCTGCGCTGGGAAACTTCAAATTCCATCGCGAGCAACAGTAGTAAGAATGAATATGCAGTTATCTGTAAGCCCACCCCCCCTCCCACCACAAAGATTTGACCCCCACCATCCCCCTTGAAATTTTTTTTCAACTCGACCACTGGGGATAACAAGTAGGTTGTGTAAATTGCCATCCTGCCAATCTCTGGTAGACTTCACAGTCTGCTCCTTGAACAGATGGACTCTGCTACATCACAATTGAGAGAAGTGTTAGAAGTATATTTAAGAGTATGCTCTAGGGCAGGGCTACTCAACTGGCATCCGAAAAGAAACACAATGTTATCCAGAGCGTGCGATAGATCGTCAACTACCACCCCCCCACACCAGGTCAGCAAAATCTACCAAAGGCTTCTAAAACTAAACTTATATAACTAAAAAGCTCAGTAAAAATGTAGACTAAAATTAAAATTGCCACAAACTAAACCGAAAGGAAACTCGAAAGGAAACAGGAGAAAAAAAAAAATTAAATAAAAACTCATTATAAAAAATGGAAGTAAAATTACCTTGCATGGCACTGAGCTTAGAAAGGAGTATTACTAAATATATAGTTCTGTGCAAAAGTCTTAGGCAGTGAGAGGAAATAATTTAAATGTTCTTCCTGTTGTTGTAAAACTATGATATTATTCTGTCAAAATGTGTCAGCATAACCATTTCAAAACCTCTTCTAAAATCACCCTAGTATTTGCAGCAACCATCTGAAAAATCAATGCATTATTTTATTAGACCGCTACCCCACCTTGTTCGAGTAATCAATACCTCATCAAGTTATTTAACTAATAAAGCAAATTAATTAATTGAGCTGGTGGTGAAATTTAATGAATACATGGAATGGCTGAGGCATCCCTGATGAGAGGTTTGGTAACCAAAGCATAAATCTTCGATCCATCCCACCAGATATCTGTCACACCTACGGGACAAAGGACTTGAGGAGACAGGAGGGTCAAGCGTGCAGGACATGACTATACCAGTAACTTTTTGGATAACAGAAGAAATTGTTTTTTTTTATTGTGTTACTGTCAATTTGCATATGTTCTAATATTAAATTCTGCTTTTCTTCTGAGCAAATATATACTTACTCTCCAGATAAACAGCCTTAAACATTTTCTTTGACTTATCTAATTTTAGCAGAAAGTACGAAAATGCAACCAGACAATTAACCGTATAGGCACCAGCATGTGAAGCAGAGACAAACTCCATGAAAATGATGACAAACACATCATCATATATGCAAAGAAAAGGAGAAGATAACCAGCTCAACACCGGCTCAGCCGTTAATAACTAAGATCTAAACAGCTGCTGATAATTACCAAGTTCTCTTTCAAGTATGAAACCCACTACAGGAAGGTCAATTAAACCCAAGAGGACATTTCCAGCCAATCAAAACCCCCAGGATATCTAGCACCATCCAGGCTACATTAAAACAGCCAGCCCTCACAATGGAATAACCTTTAGAAAGTATCATAATATTCCATAGTTATATTGCAAATGAATGCTATAATCAAATCACTTTAGAAAAGAAAGTGATGTACAGTCTTTGAGAAAACTAGAAGTTATTCATATTTTGTCACTTTTAGTATTGTTTATTCTAAATGTTCTGCCAGCTACTGAAATATAGGTTTTTTTCTTAATGACTAACAAAAAAGCTTTGGGTCTTTGCATCTAAAAAGTGAATTGAGAGTGGGGAACTGTGCCAATTATCTGTCACCAATCAACAATAAAATAAAGAAACAGTGGCAGAGCAGAAGTATTAACTGAGAATAAAACCCGAAATATGAAAAAAGCCCTATTAGGTATTCTTTCAGAATCACACATCAGTGCAATCCTACTGATAAAGAACTGCGGTGGAATTTTATAAACAGAATATTTTAGTTTCAGATTCCAGAAGACTCTGTAACTCAGATAATTCCAGTGAAGATGATATTCATTTATTCTCACCTGTAACGACACCAAATAGGTGTTCTGTCAACCATGTGCCTGTTGTTTCTAGCTTGGGAAATCTGTGATATGATGGAATGCTGTGGTATAGAGCTGATGAAAAACAATGGGCGAGGAAGCCTTGCTCAAACTCATCACATGCTGTTAAATAGGTTGTTTACACGCTACCGATAAAGCTGCTCGGGAGACAAGAGCGACTGCACACAGTCTTTGTTAAGAAAGCAATAAAAATGGATGATACCTCAATGCCAAAAAGCAAGTATTAAATATACTATTTTAAATTAATGGGCTTATAAAAAACTTGTTGTATATTAGAAGAATTACATAAGTATTTACTTAATTACTTGCTTTGTAAGACCACAAAAAATTATTTTTGAACTTAAAATTCTTTAAGTTTTATTTGTCAGGCTTGAGCCTTTAAGTCAAACTTGAGGTTATATATGAATTAATTGGAGAAATACAATTTTAAATCTGTCAGAGTGCTTTGGATCTGAACGCTTAAAAGAAAACTTAAGATTTACCAGTGCAAATAAGGACACAGTAATCTTACGTAAGAAGATTTGTGTAAATTTCCTCTCTCAAATTGTGGATCACTATCAATAATCAGACTTTTCATAAATAACAGTAACTTACTGAAGCATGGCATGCAAACTTTAAGATGAATCTAGATGTTAAAAATATAGGAAACTAACATTGCCAGTTTGTATTTCTTAGAAGTTCTTAGTTGTAATTTAGGAGCTGCTTGGTGCATTTTTGTCTTTAGCTAGGAGTCTGCTGCAGAGATTGTGCCCAAACATTAAACATACAATAAATGAGGACTGAGGTGGAGATGATGTCCCTCTATGTGCCCAGTAAGCAAACTGTAATGGCCCAAAATGTTCTGCAACAGATTAGATGAGTTGAAATAAGATGATTGCTGACAACCCTCTACATTGGCCAGTTGAGAAATTAAAGCCACAAGATAAAAATCATTACATTCTTCGGATCCTGACTTCTTGGGTAAAGGTCTAATACTTGACAATTTCCTTGCATTAAGGACCATATGGGTGTTCAATAAAAACTGAAATAATCTGGTTAAAGCTAGGGATGCACCGATACAGGCATCGGGTTTCGGGTCGATACTGCGGTCAGATACTCATACTCATAAAAATTGTCCGATACCAAGAACCGATACCACTTAATTGCTACATTACGTTAAAATTCAAAGCCACAGCATTTTGTCAGACTATGCGATCTGTTCTGCTAAAGTGTCAAGAGGAAGAAGAGACAGTACGTCATTTAACACAAGCAATTAGATCAAACATCTAAAGACGCACCATAGCACAGAGTACACGGAGCTTGCTAATGCAGAGAACGACCGCAACAACAAGCTTGAGCACAAATATTGGAGAAGCGACAGAAAATGAAACCAATTCGTTATTTATATCGAACATTAAACAACTAAACATATTTAATGTTAGATATAAATAACGCTTCAGTTTCAATCACCAATATAAGTACACCCGGGTATACGCTTTTTTCGCTCCCATAAAAAGGAAAAAACAATCATGGCCAAGCGGACCAGTCACAGTTCTCACGGTCTGCGTCGCCACAACATGCAGTTACATTTCTGGGGAGGTTCGCATCAGGCTACGGCGGAAGGTGCGTGGCTATGCCCTACTTTTGATGGAGATTGGACGCAGAAGTATAAATCAGCATTTACAGTCAAGGTTTTGTTCCTCTGTAAAGACCTTTCAAGCTGAGAATTGAGAAGCCTGATATAAATGATTGAGCTGAAAATTCAGGTTTCAACTAAGGTAAGTCGCTTAAAGTGATCAACCGCTTACATGTATGAAAATGTATGAACTTTAGCGAGAGAAAATAAAACTGAAGCGTTATTTATATCTAACATTAAACACCTAAACATATTTAATGTTAGATATAAATAATTCTGTTTCAATAACCAATATAAGTACACCTGGGTGTATGCTTTGTTCACTAATATAGAAAACCAAACAGTGCTCATTAATTAACACTGGTTTTAAGAACATAAGAACATAAGAACTGTACAAAAGAGAGGAGGCCATTCGGCCCATCAAGCTCGTTTTGGGGAGAACTTAACTAATAACTCAGAGTTGTTAAAATCTTATCTAGCTCTGATTTAAAGGAACCCAGGGTTTT
>JAAGVU020000008.1:23337083-23387639 GCA_011763525.2 Mormyrus iriodes | reverse complement strand
AGATTTAGTTTTGCTGGTAACAGGTATGAAGTCCTCTTGCACTTGTAACAATGTGCTTTTAAAAAAATCCCATGCCTTTTTGGATTGGTACTCGGTATCGGCCGATACCCAAAGCCCAGGTATCGGTATCAGTGTTGGGACAGAAAAAGTGGGATCAATGCATCCCTAGTTAAAGCACCCTTCAGAGAGCACAACCTTAAGACATGGCTGTATAAGCATGTGGCTCAGTGGGCTAAGCCTCTACCCATGATCAGAAGATAGCTGGTTTGAGCCCAGCTGTGGCAAAAAAGTACAATGTCCATGGGCCCTTGAGCAAGGTCCTCAACCCCCAGCACCAGGGGCACCACTGCAGATGGCTGCCTTTTGTTGACAATCTTGCTCTCCCCAATGCGTGTGACACAGACAGCAAGATGGGGTAGGCGAAAAGAGAATTTCTCAACTCGGATCAATAAAGTATTATTATTATTAATCTATCAGGCTTTGTTGGGTCTAATCCATGCAAGACAACTGACAACCTCTTCCTCTGTTAGCGGGATTGTAGATTTCGTGGGGACATTAGCACAGATAAAACTAATCCCACTTCTTATATATAGGGTGTCAAATCTTCCATGAAACTTCTTAATCATCAATAAAATATCCATATAGCAGTTGCAGAGGGTCCATAGCAACATTTATTAAACTGACAAAATACTAGCATTATTATCAGATTATTAAAACCCCCCTGGTCTTTGTTTCTTAGTTATTCATGTGATCACACATTCGTGCCAGGGCATCAATAGTTAAAAAAAGAAGTTGAAAATTTCTCATCTACACCAAACAACATTCATAGTTTCACAAGTAATTATATTTTTAACTATTTAATTTTCTCTGGAATGCATCCAAGCTTTACAATTTCATATAATTCCCAAAGCAAATCATTAGCAGCCAAAATATATATTTTTATTCTCTTCCCAGATTAATTTAATATGATAAATTTAGCTTATTCCAAAACAAAAAACAAAATGTAACATTCATGCAAAATAGTTAAATGATACCAGTGTGCAGGTAAATGGTTAGTTTTACTGCACATTTGCATAGCAATTGCGATTTGGAGACAAGAACATAGGTATTGCTATATATAGGCATTGACTGTAATGACATAAGATGTCATATTACTCATATTCTGTCACAGGTGCTCACTGTCCTACCTGTGCAGGAGTAGTCGTCAACCTTAATGAAGCCAGGCAGGCAGTCACAGCGATAGGTGCCTGGGAGGTTCACACACACAGTGTTGGCATGGCAGTAGTGCATCTGGGTGGAGCACTCATCAATATCTGAGGAAAGAAGCAAATAGAACGATCACTCCTATTTTACCATTTACACTGATAGAACATCATTACGGGTATAAGATATATGGGTCTCTTAAAAAAGAGAAAGCAGGGCTTGATAGGCCAGTACCGGTCAACTGCTCAGTATCACAAGGGTGCAGAATTTTGTCTTTGAAACAATTCAGGTGTAGTATTTCAAGACACAAAAGTATGCGTCTACCTCCTCTTCTTACTTTACAAATACCGACAGCTCGTGTCCTAACCGTGTTATCTGTATCACATTTCCAGAACACATTTATACAATAAATTAAAATGTAACTTTAACTATCATTAAAAAAATGCAATTGTGCTGCCTGACACTAGCGAACCTCCTGTACAAAAAAAGGTTTTGGAGTGTGAGCAGGTACAGCAGATCAAATGGGACCACAGCTGACACTGTGATGCACAGGATACGTAGAACAATGATGTGGTTATTAAAGGAGACTGTCTCTGACAGACTTCAAAGCCAGTAAGTCATACAAAACAAAAACTAAATTTGTAAAAAAATTACGAAGAAAATTTTAAGGAATCCAACACTGACAGCTAAACTGCTTCTCAATCATAAAGCACTTTAATTTTCACTATAGGTCTGAACTATTGCATCAAGAGAAATTTTATAGCCATCAAAGTAGCCTGCAGTTACAGCCAATAACACAAAAGTATACTATAACTATAATTAATACATTGTCTGCAATTCACTCGTCTCTTTTAAAGCCAAATACATCCAAAATGCTCAAAAATAAATAGGCTGCATGATTGTGACAGCTTGTTAATCCTGTTCTACCTGGATGACTCAGCCCTAATTTACTGGGCTGTTGAAGGTCTGAAGGACTACTGAAGGACCTGTGATGGCGGGATGCTGCTTGACAAGCTTCTGGACCGTGTAACATACGGAAGAATCCTCCACAGGCCACACTGCCTACTTTCATGAAGAACACTCTCCTGAGCCAGAAGACATGTATGTTCCTTAAAGGAGTGAAGGGACGTGCGTGCGTGCATGTGCAGTACATCTGAAGGCCGTACAAACATGATTGAATATGACTTAACTGAAGATAATTAATGATCTTTCTTTCATCCATTTCCCACTGTTAATGTACCTTGAAAGTCAGCCGTATAGTATATTTCATATCACACCTAATTCCACATTTAAAGGAAGCAGCTGAACATTGAGAATATATGGTTACACCATCCATAAAAAGCAATGTAGAAAAGACTGGACGCATTTTCCCTTTCGTTTTTTAGTAATGATAGGGCTCATCTTATAGCGCATTCTCAAGTTTAAAACTGCTCTTCAAATTACTTGATGTGTCATTCATTACTACACACATATTGGACCTGGCTGCAGAATGTTTGCATGCAACAAAGCAATCAGAAGCTTCGTATACATTGTCTTGCTTGTGCTGTTTCTTTTTAGTGCTAATGAATGAGAATGAGAAAGGGACACCTTCAAAGGTGCACAGTGCAGTGCATGTACAGTGTGTACAGTGCAGTGCATGTACAGTGTGTATCCGGAAATATATCACAGAGAGGGAACTGACCACAATAAAACAACATTCCGTCAGCTGTCTCTTCAATGTCAAATTCTGTTGTGATATTAATCCCATCTCTCTGTGCATTTTTGACACAGAGCATACAGAGTCAGATAAAGATTTCTGACAGAGCGGTAGACTGCCATTTCAAACTATGACAATTAATTTCTCTCGGCTGTTTGTGTCTGACATTCTATTTATTTCTTGGGTGATAGAGGGCATAACCAAAATAGCTGTAAGGCATATAAAAACTTTCTAAAAATAAGTAAAAATGTTTGCATATGATTAAGGGGAACCCTATTCAGATGATAAAAGCGGTTTAAGAACATATATAAACTCAGTTGCCACTGAACAAACTGTTTAAACTGTTTTTCCCCTGAGTCATCTGAACCTAATTAAAGCAAGCTGTTACTTGAGATTGAACACATGCAAAAAAAGCATGTACTACCTACTGTGGACGGTGCATATAAATAACCACTAGGCCTAATTGAGAGGACCATGTGCACAGTGGTCATGCTGCATAAGTCTGAAGTTTGCATCCATAACTGGATCCATTCTATGAAATACTACAGAATACTCACTGGTTAGTCACCAAGAACCTTATTTTGCAAATCTCCAGAGAGTAATTCACTGCAGGACTGGTTCCATATCAGAAGACCTTTTTTAGAGACACTTCTAGTGATGTCATTGAGGACATCCATGCCCTTCTACCCTGGTGTGTGTTAACAGGATGAGATAAAGTAGATTATTTTTATGCTCGTGAGAGCAGTTCTCTCTCATTTATCTGCAATGCAGAGGTCTCCTAACCAGTGTTTAAAAGAATGGTAATGCTTTACATTAAATGTGCCTTTATAATGCCTTTATGATGCATTAGTAGAACATTCAGTGCAACATCATAATGTATTAATAAAGCATTCATAGAACATTTATAAGCAGTATGTAAGTATACCTTAACATTCTAACATACTTTAACAGATGTAGTAAATATTAATAACAAATATTATGCAATTATATGATTATAATGTTTGTTATTATAATACAATGATTGTTATTAATGTATATTAAAGCTGTTAAGGTCTGTTAGGATGTTAAGGCATACTTACGTGCTGCTTATGAATGTTATCTGAATGCATTATGAAGGTGCAGTTAACATAAAGCGTTGCCAAATTAATTTAACTTGCATATATTTAGTTCTTATTTTTTCAGAAGTCTAAAATGATTAGGAGACCTGTAGAACTGCATAAATGCACATCCAAAATAGCTTTATACAGAAGACACAATAGAAAATGGATGGATGTAGGGTGACATGTACTTGTCATTGCTGAAAAACAGCACCAAGCTCAAGCCAGATAATTGATTCTTACCACCTGAAGAAAGTATACTCACCTGCTTCTTAAGTACAAGACATTCCTACATTTCAGTGCCTTTTCTTGTTCCTAACATCCATTAATTTTCTGTACCCACTTGTCCTATTCAGTGTCGCGGGGGTCCGGAGCCTATCCCGGAGGCTATGGACGCAAGGCAGGGAATAACCCAGGATCGGGCACCAACCCATTGCAGGGCACACTCACACACCTTTCACACTGACAGGCAATTTAGTGACTCTAATACACCTCAGCATGTCTTTGGACTGCAGGGGCAAACCAGAGAAGCTGAAGGGAACCCCGCGCCCCAAACCCTGGTCCCAGAGGTATGAGGCAGAAGTGCTATATATTAGGATATTATTAAAGTGTTGATTCTTAAATTCTAAATGATGAAAATCACATCACATAGTTTTCTTTTAGTTTTAAATCACAACTAAATGGTCCTCAGGGTCAATTTAACGTCTTTTCACCATACTGGTTTGAAGTGATGTTGTCAGTCATCTCCCTGGTGCTGGGTACATACTGTAGATCGGAAAATGGCAAGGAATTAAAACATTTTTTCCATTTACTAATTAAAAAGTTCCAATTTAAACATTCTGTCCTGCGACTGCTGCTTTAGGAGGCACTTTTCCATCCTGTTAGGCTGCAATAATGTCCCTTTAAATAACAATAGCCTGCCTTTATGACATAATACATGGTGAGAAAACAATTACACAAAGAACAGTAAGTATTATTAATGAGTGATGGATTTTGTGGTGTTCTTCTGTATTAGTGTGTCTCACACTCTACCACATTCTACCATGTTAGCTAAAAATATAAGCATTACAAACATACTGTCAAAATGTAAAATAATAAAAAATTAAAAAGATCAAAATTTACTTTAATTTTCATCCTTATTAGCATATTCTTGATCCCTCCATGAGCAGTGGCCAACTTAAACTAACTAACGTGATTGTCATTTTTTAAAATTTAAGAATTTAACATGTTAGACTTTTGTGGAAGCTACAGGACGCTCCTTATGTTCCTCTTGAAAACCACACAGCACAGTGGATATAGTGATGTCACAGGGTCAAAGGGAAATCAACAGGCCTGTGTAAACAATCATAATTACTAAGGTACTTCTGTGAGCTTTTTTAAGTTTATGATTCCTGATTAATATTGACATCTTAGTCCCATTCTGGGACACACATCTCATCATTACACATCTCCACCTGCACATTGCAGCACACCCCACGTGGTGCCACCTATAGGTTTTATGAAACTGGGGAACAAACATAAACTCGGCTAACAAACGTGTTTATATATTTAACTTTTGTGGTGGTGTTTCGATGTGAGAAAGTGGGACATGGGCTTTGCAATACACAGGAGACTCAAATGTATTGGATAGCATAACAGGAAACAGCAACTGACAAATTAACAAACAAATCTGCAAACTAATTCAAAACACAAACTGCACAGAAGTCTCTACATCCCACTGTTGATTAATATCTCCCATTCAGGGCTTATTTACTCCTGCATTTTCCCCCCTCCACCTCAGTCCAGATTGTTAAAAAACAGTCTATTAATCTTGCCAATGTGAACCAGCTGGGCGTTTCTAGAAGGGAAAATTCTCAAGATGCTGGATTAATCACTACACCATGACAAAATCACATTTGTCCAGTTTCTCGTTATAACGAGATATGAGATCATCTCGTTATAACAGGATACGCTTCTCATTATTTTGAGATATGGAATTATCTTGTTAAAACGAGGAAGGTTTGCATTATGATATAATACTAATTTATCTGGCTAAAATGAGGACTGATTATGAGCCATTTACACGTTTTGATCAAGTGTTACTTCATGATGGGGATGAGACTGCAGTCAAATCATCCATGCATAGTTTGCCTGTCTGTGAAAACTACGGGTTTCATGGTAGTAAATTTATTTTCTCAAATCTTTGTAATAAGGCAAAATATGTCTCCAATTGGAGAGTGCTCTTCTATACATGACAAGTAACCATTCAAAGTCTCATCCAATTCTATGGTGGAACTTAGGGGTTAAGCCAAGGAACAGCTCCTTCCCCAGAACTGTCAATGTGCTCAATAGCACCTTACACAGTGTTGATTCTCCATCCTGCCCCCCCCCACATACAAATTATTAACTCGATTAGACACTGTTTTTGATGCTGAATTTATTTGTCTCTGTCTCTATATTCAATTTTATTTTCATTGTGATGAATACAAACTAACTTAATCAAGTTTTGATCATTAAAACCAATAAACTGTAATAAATATATGTATATACAGTACCAGTAAAAAGTTTGGACACACCAACCCATAGGAAGGTTTATTTGTACTATTCTCTACATTTTAGAATAATGAAGATTGGAGTGTCCAAACTTTTGACTGGTACTGTATACATGTATGTATTAGGCCCAGTGGTATATACATCCTTATCTAAAGCTGGACTGTCCTGTTTATTTTGATGATATAATAAAAGGTATTTCAATTGTCAAGGGCCAGTTGACGCTTGCATTGGAAAGTTATCTAAACTGTATTACTTTCTTCAGTGGAAGGTAGAGCCAAGGTCAGAACAAGGGCTTCCTCTGAATGATTTAGAAAGGCAGGCCCATCCATTCATTACTTCTAGCTTCTTGCATAAATGCTTCCTAAAACGTGTCAACAGGGATGGAACACAGCTGCAAATGTACTTGCTAGAACTGAAATAAGTAAATATATGAAGCCATAACCTTGCCTCTTAACAGTAGCTCCCTAGCAAATAATATTTATATACAGTATTGCGAGTAGGGCTTCCCAAACCTGGGTTCTTTGGACTGTGGAATTCTGGGGGTACAGTTACCAACCATATAGTATATTACAGGACTGCCGCTCAAACCTCCCCAACCCCTGCCGCCGGTTTGGAACCCCTAATTTAGAATACAAAGACGACTTCTATTCTTATACTACTCTCTATTCCATGATTAATTTGCCCAATAGATCCTGCTTATCTTACTGTACTTAATTAACATAACGAGTATTAAAAGCAGCAGAGCTTACTTAAACAAAGCCCCAGTTGTATGGAACGCTACGTCTGTTATACAGAAACCTCCCCTGCATCAATCTAGAATAACACTATACATATGCAACCTCCCCTAGAAATAGAGGATGGACTTTAGAACTGGGTGTGATTTAAGAAATCAGTGTTGTCTTTTTGATACTGACTAAATAGCTGTTTTGTTCTGTTTGGTCTTGGCTATCACTCATAGTTGTATATATCCTATAACTCACAACATGGCCATGTGCCAGCAGGGGTGATCAGCACCATACAGGCTTGTGGTAAGTGTGGTTTCCTCATGATCAAGCAAAACAAGGGCCACCAGTAAGTCGCCGATGGCTGCTTACTGTGCCAAGCAGGGGGCAGTACTGTCTTCCATTGTGCGGCATGCACTAGAGAGCCGGTAAGTGGAGGAAAGGGTAAGTCAGCTATACCTGGGCTCTCTGCACATGAGAACACTGGAGCATGACTGCCTTGGAGGGACAGCCGACTCCATACTGATTCTGTTGTATATTGTTCATTAATTTTTCACTAATAAAAGTCACCCTTCAAGGTGTATTCACCTGAACCCTTGTCCTCTGTGCCTCTTTTCCCACCACACTGATAGAGGATGGCTAGTACCAGGAGACCCAGACACTGACATGCGGGACCTCTGCCTTGACCAGGATACTCATGGATAACCCTGAGGGACCAGGTGATTGTAGCCACACTTGGCTTGATGTGATGGTTTGTTACAGGCTGTGATGGTTCCAGGGCAAGGCAGGAACCCAGAAACTTGCCTGGCAGCTCATTTTCTTCTTACTAAGCTCCCAGTAGAGGACAACGTTGCAATCAATAAAATTAATATAAATTAATATTATAAAATAAAATGTGCTGAGCAGGGGGCTGATGACGAAAAAGAAAAAAAATATATTTTAGAATATTTAGACAATCATCGCACGATCCATAGTTTGAGAAGAAATAACCTGTGCAGTGTTCCTGGCAAGTTTGAAAAACACACACAGAATACGTGTAGATGGCTGTGTTCTGAAGATGGCTTCTGCAGCCTCCCTTTCCATCGTCTAGTGCCATCTAGTGCTGCCGCTTCAAGATGGGGGTAATTTGTCTCAGGTGTATCAGGTGCAGATTTTCATTCATAAAATGTTTTTCTGAAGCAGTAATAAGATCCATTAAAGATCAAATAAAATAAACAGAGTAATATGATCAAACATCCATCCATTTTTTGTAACCACTTATCCTATATAGGGTTGTGGGGGGTCCAGAGCCTATCCCAGAGGGAACAACCCAGGATGGGGCGCCAACCCACCGCAGGGCATATGCACACACCTATGGACAATTTGGCAACTCCAATTAACCTCGGCATGTTTTTGGACTGTGGAGGGAAACCGGAGTATGCGGAGGAAACCCCACAATGACACAGGAAGAACATACAAACTTCACACACATGGAACCCAAGCGAAGATTAGAACCAAAGTTCCAGAGGTGTGAGGCGACAATGTTAACTACTGCACCACCGTGCCACCCTATGATCAAATATAGTTATCATATTCACACAGTCAAGTGTTTTCTGCAATCATTATTACTTTTGCTGTCACTAAGCATTATTGCTTCAATCTCTGAACAGGTCTCTGAGTCTCTGAAAACACGGAAGACGTCCAGATCTTCACCCATACAATGCATACGCAAAGTTTGGAAAAGATCCAAAAAATCATTTTTGAGTTATCATGCTGACAAGATCAAGTGTCATTCTCTTTGCCATCGCTATGCTGCTCTGCTTCAATTGTGGTGCAATTTATCTAAAATGTTATCATTTCTAGTTTGACACCCATACAATGCCGGTGCCCAGATTAAAGATCTCCTTTGTACACTTTTTGGTTTATCGCTCTTTCAGAGTCAAGTGTTTGAAACTGCCCTTTTCTTTGCTATCACTATGCAGCACTGCTCCAGTTTTGGGGTGATCCGTTTCAAAATTTGATCAGTTCTATTTCGTCACCTAGACAATGCTTCTGAGAAGTTCGAAAAAGATATATGAAATACTTTTGGAGTTGCAGAACCGCCCCAAAATTGTATTGTATTGTAACTGTGTAAATTTCCTTCTGGATAAATAAAGTCTCTCTCTCTCTATCTAATCTATCTTTCTAAAACCATATGCCTTTCCCTGAGTCCAGGGAACGCAAAAACATGAAAGAAAATAATGCATTCTGATTGTAAAAGTAACACTAAGATGATAACATTCATTTTGCCAGCCCTTTGGAGACTGAAATGCTAATTATAGTTTTCTTGTGCCCTGTAAGTTGATTGGATCACTGGGATGAGTGTGACACTGAGATTGGCCATGAAGACTGAATAGGGCTGCTTGACAGTAAATTCCCTGACTGCTTTTTGCTGCTAGTCCTCCCCTGACCCCAGAGAATTTTTAAACAGGCAGCAGTCTGCTTACCTGTGCCATTAGATGAATAGGAACATAATGCGTTTTTTTGTTGTAGTGTGACATGCAATTTATATTTTTTTGACCAGCCTAGTGTTCAGTTTTTCATACTTCCCTGTTGTTTAAATTACTCGCCTCAGTGAGTGGGCAGACTTCATTTCCAGCTGTGGACAAGGCCTATTCTGATCTCCGGATAGGTGTGCCTCTCAAAGCACAGCCTTTATTAATAAGTGGACCCTTTTTTTGGGAACGGCCTGGCTTTAATAAAGGGGATGTTCTCCATCCTAATGTGAGGGGATCATTTATGCTATACCAAAGCATGTCAAAAATTATGCCTGCCTGAATACCAGAGCACCACCCAGACTTCAGCCTTGCGATTGTAAATTGAGGACTGTTTATTTACACACCTGAAATCCTCTAAATTTAACAACTATTTAGAAACAGAGTTGAATGATCCTAGGAAGAATATAGTAACTATTATTAGACCCAGACTTAAACCTAAATTTTACAGTAGGGGCTTTTGTGCTGTTAACAATATTAATCCAACTGATAGGATTAAATGAGCCACAACATTAACACAATATAAAATGCTCATTATTGAACTTTCGCACTCCAGTGAACAAATCACTTCTTTTCACATGGTACTTGACACTGGTGCAGACTCAGACCCACAGACACTATCCCTCTAGCTCAGTGTTTCTCAACCCAGTTCTTGCCGACACCCAGACGGTCCACGTTTTTGCTCTCTCCCAAATCCCTAGCAATTAGGAGAGAGAAAAAACACGGACTGTCTGGGGGTCTGCGAAGACTGGGTTGAGAAACCCTGCTCTAGCTGAAGCCTCACGTGATGGCTTTAGTTTCGTACAGAAACCTCAGTGCACTGGGCATGGAAGTGGCCTGGCAGCTATTTTGAACTCATTCCTAAAAATCAAATCGAAAATCGAAAAAGATTTTACAACATTCATAAACAATCTTACAACATACTTCAAATGGCGTCTGACCTGGCCATTGTACAAGCATTTTGGCAAAATGTCCCCACAACAAAAAATACCAGTTTTTTTATCACAATGTGGGAACATTTACAATGCAATATATACACCCCCCCAGGGAAGATGACAAAGGTGTTGACAATGTATTAACACTTACACCATTCAAAGTGGAAATTAGCAATAAGATAAATGGACTAATACCTAAATGAGATGGACATGTTCAGTAAAATGTGCTTTAAGCAATGGACTATGGGGGACTACAGAGGATGGCCAGGGTTAAGGACAAGCCAGGGTAACCAGCTGGTGCCTCAACCCATGATGACGGAGAAGCACAGTAGCCCAAAAGCGCATACACAGCGGCAGCGGCAGCTAAAATGTAATGCAAACTCAGTTTATGTCTTGGCTGTTCAACAAGCGACATCCATTATTGAAAAAAGAACATCTTGCACTCACTAAATTTTGGATGTTGCACCCGCATCAAGTTTTAGAATAACCCATGTTGCTTTTGTAAAGTGTGATGGAGGGGTCCTCATGGTCTGCAGCAGCACCATAGTTCACCAATACTGATCTCTCTTACCATAACTGTCCCATTCAGCTAGCACTGTAGAGTGCACATAGTGGTAGCTAGCCACCCGGTCTTTCTGATATTAGCCTGAACAAACATATCGGTTATGTGACAGACACACAACATATACAGTATCCACGTTAGATCTTTTGTTTATTTTTTACTTGCTGTTCATGATTCGGTCCGTTCTTCCATGTGGTGCATCAATGCATAAGTGCAGTGTCTTGCGTTGTGTCGGGGGTGTATTCTGGGAAATTGAGTTTTTGGGTAGACCTCTGATTTACAGGAGTGTTCCTGCCTTGGGCATATGCAGCACTGCACCCTGTCAGATACCATTATGAGTCTAATGTTAATAAAAATGTATGGCTGTATTGGTGTTGGAGTATTTTAATATTAATGTAATCGTTATCTAAGAGGTGACTGTGTATTTTTACTGTACAAATGTAGGTCTTTAATCTGTGTATTTTACCATATTATGTGTAACAACGGAATGTTCTAGTGGGTGGGGCCAATCCTATATAATGACCTTGAGTGTAGGAAAATGGTTGTTGGAGCCTGAACACAGTATGGTAGGCTCAGTGGATAGCCCACAGTGTGCAATGCTGGATTCCTTTTGTGGCATTTGTTTTTGTGCCAGCACGGTATGTAGTTAAAACACTTAGTAAACATCCCCACACAACTGCTATGGTGGCTGTGCCATCTTTTTTCTGCATTGTCTTTCGGGGACCCATTTGATGAACTGGTGATGTACCTATAAGCCTTCATAATACAAAATTACATGACAGGTTAATGAGAGACGTCCTAGAGAATTTTTTATGTTATATAGGCAAATAGATACAAAAAGTAGTGCACATGGTGCTTAATTCACTAGAGAAATATTACAGAATAAACCTGGAAAAATAACATATTAAAGTACTTATATCAAGCTCAGAACATTACATATTGTATCAGTGTTTGGATTTTTATGCTTTATAAGATGATTGGAAAGTGCTGGCATATGTCAATATTAAGAGTCATCTTCATTTTTAATAAAAAGAAGCCAAATTAAACATCCACAGTCATTCCATTTTGAGAAAAGCTCTGAATAAATGGCTGAATGCTGGCTCTTGATAAAGGACTGGCATTCAGGAGCTGACAGCATTTCAAAGGAAGGATGCAGAGAAAGCCCGTGACGCAATGCCCTGATAGCATATGTAGCCAAGCATGTCCCATGGTGACACTGTGACTGGCAGTGAGCGGCACAGATGCTGCTGACTCCAAATGGAGGAGTAAAGAGACAGAGAACAGTGAGATAATGTTCTCATGGTAGGAAGACTGAACACAATCCGGATCCACACATGTTCCTTTTAGAAATGGCATGAGTTCCAACATTTTCGTGTTTCTCAGAGAACTCTTGAAGGATTGGGTAGTATCAAATTTTTTTTATGATCTTGTCCTACCACTGTATGGGGGATTTAGATGGTATTTTCAATAGCACTGCTATTGTGATACCTTAGTCTGCTACTATAGATCTCGCCAGGTGTGGGAATACTCACCCAAAAAAAGTTCACTGAGCCAAAATACAGCTGTATACCAAAATTATTACTGTAAAACTGTCCATGCCACCCCTGCACACTCTCTCTACCTCGCCAAAAAACCTTTATTAACTACTGAATTTTGTGTGACTTGTCTTGCAATCAGGTACACCAGATTTGGGCCTGTTCTCATTGTTTCACATGCCACCACTACTTTGAACAAAGGTTAAGCAGCAAGATTAAGATGCCCTACGATAAAATTCGGCGAGTTCCCAACCAACGAATTTTGCCAACTGGCTGCTGGGCTGCTATCGATAATATTCTGGGCGGGTAGGCTGGTGATAAAAAAAATACGTTTAAACTTTATTTTAGAATATTCAGGAAAATCATCACATGCCACAGTTTGAGAATCCTTGACCAATAAAATGTGACTGGGAAGCTGAAAATTTTGTGAGTAAATAATCAAAGTAACCTGTTCACAAGGCCAAGCATCTTCTGCAGTTACCGTTCTCTTTGCTATCACTATCGCTCCTTTAATTTTGGGCTGATATGTCTCAAAATGTATTCAGTTCCAGTCAGTCACCCATACAATGCCTCTGCAAATATTGAAAAAGATCTGTATAATATTTTTGGAGTTATTGTCTTAATGAGAAAGTGCCTGTGGTGGAGATGGACCAGTTCCAAAACCACATGTGGTGCCCATCTTGGGCATAAAATTATGATGTATTCAATTATTACTTACAGATACAACAAAGACAGATAATTTACCTAAATACATTTTCAATGTACACCACCCATGCAAAAATATGGAGGCAATTCATATTTTACAGTGGTCACATTTAATTCTGTAGACTCTCTGTGAAACATCATTTTAAAGGCCTAGTTCTTGAAAATTTATTGAATTAGGTTGTCAGCCAGCCAGTCATAATTTAACTTCAAAATGTTAAACTTTTTTGAGTTTTTTGCCTACTGCTATCCAAATCAGTCACATGAAAGCCTCTGTGCCCGTGATTGGAAAGTTACTGGTTCGAGCTTTGGCAAAAGAAATTATGTGTCCATAAGCCCTTCACCCCCCAGCTCCATGGATGCTGCATGCTGATTGACCCTGTACAGTGACTCCCAAGCTTGTTCTTACCTGCATCATGGAGAGCAAGATGGAATAGGTGAAAATAGAATTTCCCTGCGGGGATTAATGAAGTATCACTCTTATATCCTAAACGTAATGCAGCTGTTTAAATTACAATTGTAACAATTCATATCATGACACACAGCACATTAATATTTTTCAGAATGTGACCCCTAAATGTGGTGGCTATATGTAAAAACACTGCAATGAATTTGTCAGTCATTCATAAGCACAGAATCCAGGTATTTTGTGCACACCAGTTCCATCTTCCTCTAAGTTATTTGTCATTCCAGCTTCTATTTTTACCTACAGTGCATGGTGTCCGGTCTCCCTCTGTGTGTCCTTCTGCCAGAATGTCTGGGAGACATGCCTATCTCTTATATCCCTACAGATGTTATGCCAAATCATGAACTGTAGTTAGCTGTGTTCATAATTGATATACAGCATATGCAAAGGGGAATTTAAGGACAGATATGGAGCTGCTGTGAGGATGGATCAGGAGGGCTCTCTGCAGCCACGCCCTCCTTACCTGGTCACAATCACTAGAGTGCTAATAGCTGCATATCGTTCCAAATACTGACAGCTGTACTCAGCTGCATATCCGGCATATCTGCATATCTGTTACAGGAGTTCATTGGACCATTTAAGATCCTGCGGAGGATCAACACAGTGACTTACCACTTCGAATTTCTAGGCCAGTATCGCATCTCTCCAGAATTTCATGTTTTTTTGATAAAGTCTGTCTGGTACAGTACCCTGCATCCCCGACTGACCAGTCCATGCCTCTCCCTCCGTTTGAGATCGACAGTGTCCTGGAATACACCGTCCATGCCTTCCTAGACTGGTCTAAGCCCTGCAGCTGATGTAGGGGCCATTCACAGTAACTTATCTACTATGAGGGCAATGGTCTGTAGGGATAGTGCTGAGTCCCTGCTGCTGATATCCTCGATCCAGCACATGGCGGAATTCCACCAAGTTCACCCACACTGCCCCATAATCACACCCCCAAGTTTGTTCTCCAATGTGTAGGTTGCACGTGCCTGGAGTTGCCTGTGGAGGTGGGGGCACTGTGAGGATTGACCCCGAGCGCTCTCCACAGCCATGCCCTCTGGCCTGCTATCACCAGAGTACTAACAGCTGCAACTCATTCCAATTACTGACAGCTACACTTCCCTGGATGAGTTAGTCTATATAACCAGTTTTACCAGTCTGCTAAGTGCGAGGAACTGCAGATGTATGCCCATTTACCGATTGTTACTCTGCCCCACTTTCTCCTGACTGCTCGCTATCCCTCTTGTGTGGTTTAGTGCAAGTGTTTCTCCCGATCCCCAGCCCAGTGTCTCCCAATTCCCTTATGACTATGATTGCTTGTACTTATATCACTGCATCTGCACAAGTACCTGCCTTTCCCTTCTCTCCACAGGATAAACTCCCCAGCTCTTGTATAATTCTGTCTGAAATGCTCTGTTACAACTTTAAACCTCACCCTCGATGAGCCCAGTATGCTCTGATTGGTCAATTTTCCTTACATGTTCCATCCCTTTTCTAGCGGTCTGCAGACAGATCCTAGCAGGTAGGCAGCCAATAAGGATTGTGTTGCGAGATGACCTCACCATGTCATGGAAGTAAGGGCTAGAATTCCATCAAAGCGTTTCAGGCAGATTAGAGAAGAGTGGCTTCTGTGGTGACAGTTACTCCTTTTGGCGTGACCTTTGTACTTTGCAGACTGTTTACATGCACATACAGCTATATAACAAGCTAAAAGAAAAGGAAAAACCAGAAAAGTATAATAGGGCCCCGTTAATGCAATTAGATTCACAAGATCTGAGCCTTCTTCATGTTTCACTACTGACTTACACTACTGCTAACTGACATGATTAAATTCCCTCACAGTAAATTTAGTCAAATAACAATTCCGCAGTTTACCAGAAATATTATTACTACAAGCCTACCTTCCACACTCTCACCACCTCTCCAGAACAAACCTCACACTATACTAGTACTGGGATTGGGTCTGATACCATGCTCATGTCCTTGTACTCATTCTCGTAACAATGTGACCATAACTGATCACGTAATGACATATCAGCAATACTATTTATGAGCAAAATAAATGGGACAAAATATCTGCTGTGTGGAAATACTTCAAAGTTAACAATGAAATCCAAAGCACAGCAGACTGCAAACTATGCACTACTGAACTATCAATTGGAGGTATGAAATCAGGTTCAAACACTAGTAATCTGATTAACTGAAAAACTGAACATAAGAAAGAGTATGACAGAATTGCCAGCAGGAGCAACATTTTACAACAACAAAGAAAATGCCAAATGATAAACCTCGTGCAGTGAAAAAAAACTGAAGCTCATGCCCAGTAGCAATCAGGCACAATGTCCTGATGGTGGAATGCAAAGAGTATAATACTTTCTGCCGTGGTGCGTAGTACAAACAGTTTGTGAAGCACTGCTTTACAGGTTTTAGTGTGACATTTTTAAATCATAATTATCCCACCAAAAAATGATCAGCTCTGCTATGCTCAGCCACAACCCCCCGGCTGACATATCTTAATGCCGGCTGTTTAGCGATTTGTCTGTATATCATTTCGTTCAGGCTTTCCCTTTTTTTTCAGCAAAAAAAGCAAAAAAAGCAAAAAAAAATTGAAATTAAGTGTCCCGCTTGGTGTTGCAGGGGGCGCGCGGAGCGGGGGGGGTGTTCCCAATCAATATTCTCAAGTTAAAATATTTCATGTTATTTTTTTAGACATTGCCCAACCCTAATTGGTATCGATATCAGTAAATACTAGAAAGTGATCATCAGCACTTGTACCTGGTCTGAAAAAAATGGTACTGGTGCACCCTTAATACAGTTCTTTCTTTTAGAGTGGATGTATATTTGGAACAGAGATAAGGCTAGTTAAGCTAAGGAGCGCTGGGCTTATAAATCAACTAGTAACTGTATTCCCCAGACAAAGAGGTGCTGATGGCTGACGAACCACATTAAATTTTGAGATAGATAACAACAAAATTGAAGCAGAGATAGCAAAAAAGGTTTCGACACTTAACTGTTAAAACAATAAGTCAACATCTATTTCATGGATCTTTTACAAAATTTGCAGAGGAATTGTATTGAACTGCTTAAATTTTGAAACAGATCACCCCAAAACTGAAGCAGCGCCACTTATTGGCTGCAAAGGGAAGGGTGACAACAGACAAAATTTGACATTTGTGGATGTTAAAAAAAAAGTGAAAAGTTATTTGGTCTTTTTCAACATTTGCAGACCTGTTGTAAAAATTTGTACTATGACCCACATTTTCCATGACAAAACAGTAAGAACTAAGGATGCACCAATACCAATACCGGTATCGGGTATCCGGCCGATACTGAACTCATATACTTATAGTCGTAAAAATTGTCAGATACCAAGAACCGATACCATTTAATTGCAACATTACTTTAAAACTCAAAGCCGCGGCATTTTGTCAGACTGTAAGGTCTGTTCTGCTAAAGTGTCAAGAAGAGTAAGAGACAGCACGTCATTTAACACAAGCAATTAGATCAAACATCTAAAGACACACCATAGCGCAGAGTACATGGAGTTTGCTAATTCTAGCAGAGAACAGCAACAACAAGCTTGAGCGCAAATATTGGAGAAGTGAGATGAAATGCATTATTTATATCTAACATTAAACAACTAAACTTATTTAACGTTACATAAAAATAACGCTTCAGTTTCAATCACCAATATAATACACCTGGCTGTATCTTTCGTTCTTGTGGTCTGCGTCGCCATGAAATATAGTTACATTTCTTGGGAGGTACACGTCAGGCTACAGTGTAGGGTCCACAGCTATGCTGTACTTGTGGTGTCGATTCGATGAACAAGTATAAATCAGCTAGTCTGTACGGTCAAGGTATTGTTCCTCTTTGTTACCTTTCAAGCTGATAATTGAGAATCCTGATATAAATGATTAAGCTGAAAATTCGGATTTCAAGTAAAGTAAAATATATACAGCGGTTATAGTGATCAGCTGCTTATATGGATCAGAATGCTTGGGACAGAATCATTCCTGTACAAATACTGTTTAAATAATTCGTTTATAGTAATCAAGTAGTCTGCTTAGAGTACTCATTGTAGGTCTTTTTATACATGACGACGTATGGAAAAAATTGTAACTACAGTTTTATTATTATTTTTTTAACTTTACTTTACTTTGATAAGCCTACTTTGCCTTCCAGTAACCCGTCTGCTTCTGGCTAGCTACCTGAGGCTAATGCTGTGTGCACAGAAAACATGACAGGAGAAAAAAAGGAATTTTTTCTCAATAACAAATATAGTTTATGATAAGCTGCTAAATACAAGCCACCAAGATGCAGCAGCAATACTACAATAAGCTATATTTCATGTACAGTATTGTACTGTATTATAGTTTATTTGAATTCTACACACTTCAATAACCCTCCTGTGGGTTCACCACCAGTAGGGGGAGCCATGGGGGTCGGGTGCAGTGTAGATCGGGTGGCAGTCGAAGGCAGTGGCCTCGACGGACCGATCGTCAGCTACCGAAACTGGCTCTTGGTACATGGAATGTAACCTCTCTGGTGGGGAAGGAGCCTGAGCTGGTGCGGGAGGTAGAGAGATACCGACTAGATATAGTCGGGCTCACCTCGATGCATGGCTCGGACTCTGGAACCAAACTCCTGGAGAGGGGTTGGACTCTATTCCACTCTGGAGTTGCCCATGGGGAGAGCCGCCGGGCAGGGGCGGGGCTATTAATAGCCCCCTGTCTCGGTGCCGGTGCGTTGGAGTTTACCCCGGTGAATGAGAGGGTCACCTCCCTTTTGCTTTGTATCAGGGGACAGGCTCTGACGGTTGTTTGTGCATATGCGCCGAACACCAGTTCAGAGTATCTAGCCTTCCTGGAGGCCTGGGAGGGGGTGCTGGAAGGCTGAGGCGGCGATGCGGAGCTGTGGCCGTAAGGTTGTTGGGGCCAGTCGTGGCGGCAGCCCCCGAACCCGGTGGTGGACGCCAGCGGTAAAGGGAGCCATCAGGCTGAAGAAGGAGGCCTTCAGGGCTTGGTTAGCCCATGGGACTCCGGAAGCAGCGGACAGGTACCGACAAGCTAAGCAGGTAGCGGCTCGTGTGGTTGCTGAGGCAAAACTGCCGTGTGGGAGGAGTTTGGTGAGGCCATGGAGAAGGACTTTTGGTCGGCCTCAAAAGGTTCTGGCAAATTGTCAGGCGACTCGGGAGGGGGAAGCGGGGCTTCACCAATGCTATCTATAGCAGAGATGGAGGGCTGCTGACCTCAACTGAGGATATAGTCGGGCGTTGGAAGGAATATTTCGAGGATCTCCTAAATCCCACTGATACGCCTTCCTTGGAGGAAGTAAAGCTGGAAGGCTCGGAGGGGGATTTTCCCATCTTAGGGGCTGAGGTCACTGTGGTAGTCAAACAACTGCTCGGTGGTAGGGTTCTGGGGGTGGATGAGATTCGCCCTCAGTTCTTGAAAGCTCTTGATGTTGTTGGCTGTCCTGGCTGACACGCCTCTTCAACATTGCGTGGACGTCGGGGACAGTGCCTTTGGATTGGCAAACTGGAGTGGTGGTCCCAATCTTTAAGAATGGGGACCGGAGGACGTATTCCAACTTTAGGGGGATCACACTCCTTAGCCTCCCTGGGAAGGTCTATGCCGGGGTACTGGAGAGGAGGGTCTGTCCATTGGTTGAACCTCGGATCCAGGAGGAACAATGCAGATCCTGTCCTGGTCGTGGAACACTGGACCATCTCTTCACCCTCACAAGGATACTGGAGGGTTCATGGGAGTTTGCCCAACCAGTCTACATGTGTTTTGTGGACTTGGAAAAGGCATACGACCGTGTCCCTCGGGGAGTCCTGTGGGGGGTGCTCCACGAGTATGGGGTCGGGGTCTGTTGTTGTGGGCCATCAGATCCCTGTACAAACGGAGCGAGAATTTGGTCCGCATTGCCAGCAGTAAGTCGGACTTGTTCCGCGTGGGTATTGGACTTCGCCAGGGCTGCCCTTTCTCACCGGTTCCGTTCACAACTTTTATGGACAGAATTTCTAGGCGTAGCCAAGGGGCGGAGGGGGTACGATTCGGGGGCCTCAGGATTGTGTCTTTGCCTTTTGCAGATGATATGGTCCTGTTGGCGTCATTGGGCTGGGACCTGCTGCATGCGCTGGGGTGGTTTGCAGCTGAGTGTGAAGCGGCCAGAATGAGGATTAGCACCTCCAAATCTGAGGCTATGGTTCTTGACCGGAAAAGGGTGGATTGCCCTCTCCTGGTGGGGGATGGGTTACTGCCTCAAGCGGAGGAGTTCAGGTATCTTAGGGTCTTGTTCACGAGTGATGGAAAAAGGGAGCAAGAGATCAACAGGCGGATCGGTGCAGCGTCAGCAGTAATGCGGACAATGCATCGTTCTGTTTTGGTGAAGAGGGAGCATGAGCTCTGGGTAGTGACCGAAAGAATGAGATCGTGGATACAAGCGGCCGAAATGAGTTTCCTCCGCAGGGTGGCTGGGCTCAGCCTTAGAGATAAGGGGTAAGGAACTCAGACATTCGGGAGGGGCTCAAAGTAGAGCCGCTGCTCTTCTGCATCGAAAGAGGCCAGTTGAGGTGGTTCGAGCATCTATCTAGGATGCCTCCTGGATGCCTCCCTGGGGAGGTGTTTTGGTCATGTCCAACCAGGAGGACGCCCCGGGGCAGACCCAGGACATGCTTGAAAGATTATATCTCTCGGCTGGTCTGGGAATGCCTTGGTATTCCCCCGGTGGAGCTGGAGGAGGTGGCCAGTGAGAGAGAGGTTTGGGTATCCCTGCTTAGATTGCTGCCCCCGCGACCCGACCCCGGATAAGCGACAGAAAATGGATGGATGATGGACATTTCAGTAATTTAATTTGTAGAGTACTCTAATTTGAAACAGCTGCACTGTATTTTGAAAGAGTCAATAAAATAGCAACGTAAATAGCAACGCTGTTCATTTTATTACCTTATAGTCATGTAATAAATATACAAATGTCAGTTATATGGTAAACTGTTCAGACATAAAAAAAGGAAAAAAAGGTTATAATGATCATCCAGTTATGCTTATCAACGACAGATGTGATCACTGTAAGCAGTTTACACTGTATATATAGGCTAAATGTACTGAATTGTTATTGTGTATATAAGCGTTAAGTTAAGCCTGATGTTCCCTTACGCACAAAAGAATGCTCACAGTCTCTTCCACACAATGAGGAAAAGCCTACAGATTATTAATTAAACACTGGTATTGGATCAGCCAAGATGCATTAACAAATTAGATTAACATTCCCAAAAATGACTAAATCGAGTTCACGAAATCCATAAATGTGCACATGATTTAATTCTCTTGTAACCTCAATTTGCTGTTTTGAAGCCTTGAAATTAATGTTTCATTTTAATTACATTTAACGTTGGGTTATTTGTGTCTTTGTGTAAAGAAATTTTGGACGCAAAGCCAGAAGCTTGAGTGAAGCATGCAAATTTTAAGGGTTTCAAGCCACACGATCGACCCTCCTGAACTGCGGCAGCGGACCGGTCCCAAAGCATATGTATTCCCCGGTGTATATTTTTCAACCCTGTCCCTTTAGGGGCTCCATACTATTTTGTGTGTCGCTAAGTTGACTTTTAGGTGCAAAAAATAAACCAATTAAAAATTATAATATGGAAATTAATGGAGAATTAATTCATGTTTGTTAATTTGCGGAACAGATTACCCTTGGGCAACAAGACGTTTCTGTATTCAATATATCCATTGACTGCATACTAATATAAGAATAAAAGAATGCAGCTTAAATGAAAGTAGTAATATCTACTGTTCATGTAGCTGGTGGACTATCAGTCATCAAATGTCTTTCCATTATCTATTTAATTTTATGTCCAGTAGCTCTGCAGTGAACACTCTGATTTATCACTTATGCACATAACTTCTTTTGCTTACAAACTCACAAAATCATTTTTAACAGGGTTAGCTGAAGCAGTGATTTGCATATGTGATGAAGATCACTGCACTTCATAATGTCACCAACATCCTGAGACACTGCATATAGCAAGTCCTTTGAGGTACCCACTGAGATACATAGATGTTTACCTTAATTTTTTACCATTCACTGTGTTGTGCCAAAAAGAATTTGTATTGTTTGCAACTGTAATGTCTTATAATGGCCTTGGATCCAACCATATGTTATCAATGGACGAAAAAACAGGTGAGAGCAATATCAATTATCTATCTGGTAGGGCTGCACAATATTGTAAAAAAATCACATTATGATGTTTGAAAATTTAAAAGAAATATTGTGATATTCATAATACAAGAAAAAATGAAATGAAATGTACCCAAAATAAACTATACCCAAACAGAATGGTGAGTAAAATAAGTCAGCGATGTTGCCATGAATTGTGACAACAGATACAATTCAGTGCCGACAAATCACTTACTTTTTTTCTCAATAAAATCTCTTTGGAAGCCAAAAGATTTCCATATAGCAGAAGGCAAATGTTTTTTAGGGACATGTTCTTGCTCTCCTTTCATACATATCTTCTTCTCTCATATATTTTTATGAATTTTCTTACAAATGTGTTACACTGTCTATGAGTGAGTTCAACAGCAAGGTCAAAAGTGATAATGATTGGATCGGTAAGCACAAGCTGAGCTCATGCAAAAGCAGGGGTAGTAAACTTTACACTGATTTTTTACTACATACTAGATAACTGTGAAAAGGAAAATTCAATAAAATTGTAAAGCTTGCTAAGTTTTTTTAATCTGTGACAGATTAAAAATGTTTTAGCAGAACTTATTGATGGTTTCAATCCAGCTGACTATCATGGTCCTTGATGTGGAATGACAGAAGAAAAATGTTCAGGAATTGTTTGAGGAACATGAAAAGGAATTAAAGGTATTGAATTTGCTTTCAGATCTCAATTTGATCAAGCATCTGTGGGATATAATGGACAATGCATCCAATCAATCTTTGGAGGGCCCACCAAAAAAGGACTTGCTGCTCACTTGAGTCTTGGTGCCAGATACCACAGGACACTTTGTGTAGTCCATGTCTCAATTAGTCAGAGCTCTCACATCACCCAGAAAATGATGATGATGATAATATTTAACCACAGCAGGAGAGCCTACTACCTCATTTCGTAATGAAAGTGCACAATGGCAATAACGCTGACTTTGATTCATAAACCTCTATGAAGGAAAAGAGTAAGAACCATGTAGCCAGGCCTGGGGCAGAAGCTCACAGGTGAGCACCTGGTGGTCGGGTCTCTACCCATCAGGCCCAGCCGAATCACCCAAAAGGTGTTACATAGGTATGCACCACCAGCAGGGGGGGATGGGAAGTCTGAGGCTTTGGGAACCAGGTGGCAGTCGAAGGCAGTCATGCTGGTGGACCAATCATCAGCTAGCAAAACTGGTTTTAGGGACATGTAATGTAGCCTCGCTGATGGGAAAGGAACCTGTGCTAGTGCAGAAGGTAGAGAGATACTGTCCAGATATAGTCAGGCTCACCACAATGCACAGCACAGGTTCTGGAATTAAACTGCTGCAGAATGGCTGGATTCTATTCCACTCTAAAAGTTCCCTGGGTGAGAGGCGCTGAGTCAGCACCAGTACGTAGGAATTTACCTGGGTGAACTGACCATAATGAACACAAGATTATGCATAAGGGAGGGTATTCATAAGTGCACCTGGCACCAGAACACCCTAGACCACTGACTGATAGATTTCGTAATCGTATGGTCAGATCTGTGACTATATAGTGTGTTGGACACTTGTGTTAATCTCAGAAGGTGAGCTGTCAGCTGCTTACCAGCTGGTGGTGAGTTGGATCAGATGGAGGGTGAAAACAGACTGGGTAGACACAAATGATCTCAACTGGTGATATAGACGGGGGGGTGGGAGGTGTACTTTGAGGACCTCCTGAATCCCACATACATGCCATCATTCGAGGAAGCAGAGTCAGGCGATTCAGAGGAGGACTTGCCCATCACTAGGGCTGAGGTCACTGAGGTAGTAAAGAAACCCTAGAGGTGTGTGAGATTCGCCCTGAGTTCCTGAAGGCTCTTGATGTTGTTAGGCTGGCCTGGCTGATATAACCCTGGGAAAGTCTATGACAGGGTACTGGAATGGAGGGTCTGTGCATTGATCAAACCTTGGATCCAAGAGGAACAACGTGAATTCAGCTCCGGTCGTGGAACACTGCAACAGTTGTCACTAGGATACTGGAGGGTTCATTGCAGTCTGCCCAATCAATCTACATGTATTATATGTACTTGGAAAACACATACCACCTTGTCCCGCTGGGGTGGGAGGTTGTGGGTAGTACTTCAGGAATGTGGGGGGCAGGGACCGTTGTTACAGGGCATTAGGGCACTGTATAACTGAGGCTAGAGCTTGGCTTGCATTGCCGCCAATAAATCAGACTCGTTCACAGTGTGTGATGAACTTCACCTGGGCCGCCTTCACTGATTCTGCTCATGACTTTTATGAACAGAAATATAGGTATAGCCAAGAGGTGGAGTGGGTTCAGTTCTGTGACCTCAGGATCACCAAATCTGAGTTAATGGTTATCAATTGGAAAAGTATGGATCCCCCCCCCCAGGTTGGGAATGAGTTACTCAAGTGGAGGAGTTTTAGTATCATCTCAGGGTCTTGTTAACGAGTGAGGGAAGAATGGAGCAGGAGATTGAAAAGGGGACCGGTGCAGCATCAGCAATTATGTGGGCATTGTACTGATCCGTTGTGGTGAAGAGAGAGCTGAGCTGGAAGGCGAAGCTATCGATTTCCTGGTCGTAGCAACCCTCACTTACGGTTACAAGCATTAGGTAGTGACTGAAATAATAAGATTGCGGATACAAGCAGCAGAAATGAGCTTCCTTTGCAGTCTCTGGGCTCAGCCTTAGTGGTAAGATGAAGAACTCGAACATTCAGGAGGAGCAAGTAGAGCCACTGCTCCTCTGCATCGAAAGTAGCCAGATCATTCAGGCATCTATCTAAAGATGCCTCCTGGACACCTCCCTGAGGAGGTGCTTTGAATGTCTAACTGGGAGGAGACCCCAGGGTACACCCAGGACACGCTGGACAGATAAATTCTCTCCACTGGCCTGGGAACACCTTGGTATCATCCCAAAGGGGTCGGGAGAGGTGGCTGGGGAGATGGAGGTCCGGACATCCCTGCTCAGACTGCTGCCCCTGTGACCCAGATCCATATGAGTGGTAGAAAATGGATGGGTGGAAGGATAGATTCTATTGGTGTTACTGTATTGTTGTTTTTTAATCATAATGAGCTGACACTGAGTGTCCTGAAAGGTGCCTTTAAATGAAATGCATTATTAATTGTCATTATTACTATTATTAATCATGAAGCCCCCTTTTTAGCAGTATGAAACCTTTATCAACTCAGAGATACAAATGTAACTGGAAAGAAATACAGGTAAACAAATAAACAAAACTAGTTCTTGCTGCTACAGAAAAGAATGCCCATTTCATATCTTTAGCAGTAAACAAAAGACAAACCTGAGGGCCTTTGAGAATAACTTGAAGGCAACGGCCATAATTAAAATAATTCCACAAAATGAAACTGACAGCAGGGACGGACCATAATAATAAAACACATTACTTATATATATCTTCTAAAAGCTCAGAGTGGGATTTTCAACTGCATTTTAATGGGCTGTTTTTGTGTTGCTCCAGGGCCTAATAACATTTTCATCAGTGAAACAAGGGAAACTGGAAAAAGGGAGGAACCTACAAATTGAAAGTTGATTTTTAACCCATTTCTTAGAGAAATGACAAGTAAGACAGCCCCAACTCAGTGACTGGAAGATGATGTCTGTCACAACCTTGTAGAAGCTGACAGAGGTGAAGGGAAGCCATTAAAATCATAATTACAGAAGTTAGACTCTATCAGTAATGTTTTTACTGGTCTTGAGAGAGAGGACACAAAAGACAGAACAGAAGTCCAGAAAGAAGTAGTACATATTGTGACATTAAAGAGGCCCTACCCACAGAAGATGTCTAAAAGAATTAAGGGTCAGTATCTAGAGGCTGTGGACTAACCTAGACTGGATACATGCTGAAAGCCATTCCATTGATCACAGGTAATGATTAAACACCTTTCAGTGCATGAAGAACTGAGGAGAGGCAGAGGTACGGAGCAAACCTGACATAGCACTGAGCTACAGACAGACCTGACAGGTGGA
Source organism: Mormyrus iriodes (assembly GCA_011763525.2). NCBI lineage: Eukaryota > Metazoa > Chordata > Actinopteri > Osteoglossiformes > Mormyridae > Mormyrus > Mormyrus iriodes. The sequence goes on along the minus strand of JAAGVU020000008.1, from coordinate 23,361,504 downwards.
TTATTATGATGAGAGTCAACCAGGCCAGACCTAGAAAACTCATTTGTGCTGTGGCACAGGTAACAAAGGTACAGTAACATAACTGCAAGAACCCCTTGAGTTTCAGCTGAGCTCAGTATTTTATTGTGAAGCCTTTAGTAACATAACCAGTTCAGACTATGACATATTAATCACAAATTAATTTCCTGTAACAGAATCCTTTACTGTATGATAGATTACCTGTGATGTGTGCTTTATGATGTGTGCTTTACCATTAATTCATTCTATAGCCAGAATCATAGAATAAGGCCAGGTTTTGATCACAGGCCTGTGTTTTTGGTTTTCAGTATGTTATAAGGCTCCTTCATTGTAGAAATACACAACAAACTTTCCTTTTCCTCCTTAGGGCCGAATCTGGGGCATACCATTTCCTCCAAGTGAATGTTAGCTTCATTTTCCTGTGTATCTATAAATTTCCAAGCTTCCTTGAGGCTCTAGGTCAGAACTCTATTTCCATTTAAAAGCAGATGTATGAAAATGCTGTTTTGAAAGCACATAGTAATCCCTTGTGTAATACTGAAATTTCTAATGTTCAATCTCAAACCATTAATCTTATAAAACAAAAGCAAAAGTAGAGGTCATTGGAAAATGCCTCTGAAAACATAAATATGCTAATAAGATCATTGTGGATGCTTACGACAGTTATCAACCAAAAATGTTTTATCACTATGAATAAAAACATAATAAAAAATTCCTCTTGTAATATGGATGTAATTATTGCATTAGACTGCACATAGGCAGCCCATCATCCTCTGCCTCGTAAACTAGAAAGGGCGCTGACAGAACAACAGCAATAAACGGGAATTCATAGACTTGCATCCCTATTATATTTCCTCGGACAGCCACATCACCCCCTCCTTCCATCTAATCCTTACTATCCACACACTCTGTAACTTCTACAATTTCTAAAAATTACTCGATAGCTGATCTACAACTGTTAAAGGCAGTAAATGTGTTTTTACCCAAAAGCTTTGAGCCATAGTCGTGACTCTGACACTAACCCTATTCATTTATTGCACATTCCACTTACATGCTAATATGCATCTTTCCCGACCAATGAGGTGGTTCCCTGTGTTTCTTTGTGAACGTTTTAATGTCTATGTCTTAACAATGACATTTATATTTTTCATGTCTCAATAATTATATTCCATTTATTTCTCTTTTGCACTATGACCAGCATCTTTCTTGACATAAGTGTGAGAACTGTAACCGATAAACCAATGGTATGTATCAAGGGGTCTTGTGTATTTTTGTCAAAAAAATGTGCCTGCAAAGACCAAAGCTTGAGTGAAGTGCAGCAATCTATGGTAGTAAATTCATTAGTTCAAATCTATGTAATAATGTTTAATATGTCTCTCATTCTACATTCATTCTTTTGTATTTTAATGGACAAAAAGTACACTTTGTGGTCATTAAGTTACCTTTTACATAATAATGTATCTTATAGTTTATGTATTCGACTTTTATTTTAATTCACTAACAATATATTTACAACTAGCATTTGCACACTTCAAAACTGTATATGGATGGCTTGACCGTTAAAAGACTCCAATTTCTGCCACGTTTTAGTGATTTTGTGAGAAACATTTAGTATTTCATTGTATGTCAAACTAAGTTTTGCAGACACAATCACTGACCTGTACAATGTTACTGGGATGTCTGCAAAAAGATCCATGAAATACATTTAGATAACAGATGACTGTGTTCAGGATGGTGGCTGCAGCCTGCCTATTTGCCCTCTGCTGCCCCTCTGTCACTGCAGTTTCAATTTTGTGGCTATTATTCCTCAGGTGTAGGTTTTCATGTTAGGTTGCCAAGTAATATATCCCAGACCTTATTTTACGAGACAGTTGGCATTCATTGCATGTGGTGGCGGTCATAATGTTTTGGCACATTGGTGTATACAAAGTATATAGGTTTTTTATGCTCTTTTTGAAAATTTAGTGTAGACTTAAATCTTCCCTTGATTTTTTTCATTTTTTCAGAATGCTTTGCTAACCACTCTTCCAAGGTGACATGTACACAGGCAGAGCTGTCCTTCTGTAACTTGACCCCTTGCTTGCTGAATGACGTCAATGCCACAGGGCTGCCAGACATTATCTGAGATTCAGGCATTCTCATCGACGGCTGCCAGATTCAAAATGAGACCCTATAGCAGGCAGGCACTACTGGGCTGTGCTTCTTAGAAGAGTAACCTCAATTTTCTAATCCTTTACAAACGTTCCGGTTTTTGTTCTTACAGCAGCTTAGTGGACAACTTTTATTGAAGACAGTTAAAAATTCCAGAAGCCTGTGAAGCCAGAAGGAGCAGTGTCCTTTCTTACCTTTGTGTATCCTCAAGGCCATGAAGGCCATGCATTTTTTCTTAATAAAGACCTCATTCCGTTCGCTGTATAACCTTTTCCTACCCGGTCAGTCTGGTACAGTTGTATGTTATTGATTGCCATGTCTCAAAATACATGAGTACAAACTAACAATTTTTTTTTTTAAAGGTAAATGAAAAATATATGCAGTAGAAAATCCAAAATTATGACATACAATTAAATTATGTAAACTGTGTACAGAAAATCATATCTACAGATATTTTATAGTGATGCTGTGTTCTCTGCCAGATTTAACACAGAACTTTATTATTAGAAACCTGTAGACCAAAGTTTACCATGACTTAGATCTGAAAAAGCTTCCCTCCAGCTCCCACCTTTCTCTCAGTGAAATACTTGCCAAAAGATGCATCAACTGATAAGTCATGCACTTACAGCCATTTCAAACTGGATAAACCACATCACACAACAGAAGGACTGTGGGATGCATATTTCTCATGCCAGTCACTCACACTTCAAAATGTGCGTATAAGAACAAAGTCGATTATACCAGATTAATGGTGAGACATTAATTACATTAAAGACAAGAACTTATTTCTGCAATAAACTCTCTATTATTCAAGCAACGGAACTGCAACTAGTCATATTCTCTTTTGCAGCATGAAAGCTGTTATTGAAGATAACAATATTTAAGTTAACTAGTGACAATGTTGTTTCGGGTTATATAAATTGGAATTATGACAAATAAAATGGCTTGCTGTACCTCTGAGGTCTGATAGTGGGTACTTCCATCCATCCATCCATTTTCTGAAACCATTTATCCCATATGGGGTCCGGAGCCTATCCCAGAGGCTGCAAGGCAGGAAACAACCCAGGATGGGGCACCAACGCATTGCTGGGCACACCTCTCTCTTACACACACACACACCATTTGGCAAATCCAATCAGCCTCAGCATGTTTTTGGACTGGGGGAGGAAACCGGAGTACCCAGAGGAAACCCCATGCCGACACAGGGAGAACATGCAAACTCCACATAAATGGAACCCTGCGGAGACATGAACCCTAATCCCAGAAGTGTGAGGCAATAGTGCTAACCACTGCACCACTGTGCCACCCCTGATAGCGGGTACAGCTACAGGTAAATTATTTTAAAACAAAATAGTCAAGACCTTTTCAGTAGAAATAACAGTTCAGACGTCACCCTTCAGTCATAACATTAAACCATTTACAGGTGAAGTGAATAACATTGATTATCTCATTACAATGGCACCTGTCAAGGCAAGTGAATGGTCACCTCTTGAAGTTGATGTGTTGGAAAAAACGGGCAGGCGCAAGATCTGAGCAACTTTGACAAGGGCCAGGCTGTGTTGGCAAGATAACTGGGTCAGAGCATCTCCAAAATGGCAGATCTTGTGAGGTGTTCCAGGTAACCAGTGGTCAGTACCCACCAAAAGATGCCCAAGGAAGGCCAACTGGTGAACTGGCGATGGAATCATGGGTGCCCGAGGCTCACTGATGCATGTGTGGAGCAAAGGCTAGTCCCTCTGGTTCGATCCCACAGGACAGTTACTGCAGCACAAAGCGCTGAAAAACTTAATGCTGGCTTTGAGAGAAAGGTGTCAGAACATGTAGTGTATGGCTGCCTGTAGAATACGGGCTGTGTAGCCACAGACAGGTCAGAATGCTCATGCTGACCCCTGTCTACTGCCGAAAGCACCTACACTGGGCACATGAGAGTCAGAACTGGACCATGGAGCAATTGAAGAAGGTTACCTGGTATGATGAGTCACATTTTGTGTTACATCCTATAGTTATTTACCTGGGGAAGAGATGGATCAGCTAGGAAAACTTGGGTGCTGGCATTCAAGCACATGGTACACGTACCACCTACCTAAACATTGTTGCAGACCAAGTACAGCCTTTCATGGCCATGGTATTCCCCGATGGCAGTGGCCTCTTTCAGCAGGATCATGCACCCTGCCACACTCCAACAATTGTTCAGGAATGGTTTCTGGAGCATGAATTTTTGATTATTATGAATATTTCAAGGTGATGTCTTGGCCACAAATTCTCCAAATCTCAATCCGATCAAGCATCTGAGGCCCCACCTCACAATGTACAGGACTTAAAGGATCTGCTGCTAATGTCTTGGTGCCAGAAATGACAGGACACCTTCAGAGGTCTTGTGGAGTCCATGCCTCGATGGGTCAGAGCTGTTTAGGTGGCACAAGGGGGACTTATACCATATTAGGCAGATGGTTTTAATGTCATGGCTGATCGGTGTATGTCCAATGAAAAATGAAAAAGAAGAGAAGAAAAACTGGTCCCATAAAGGTCATTACAATTCTAATGAGCTTTATCCAGTCAACCATCCTATTCATGTGCTCATCCATTACTACTTTATTTTTCATAATTTTTTCTGTATTCACGAATGACATAGGAGTTAAACTGAAATGGGAAAAAAAAAATTAAAAATACAGTACACAATGTAAGTGGTCATGTCAAAGCCAAAATAACTTTACACTTCCTACAATTTTACGATTTATTAATATTAGATACGGTAACGGACAGATGATATCAAGGTCCAGTGTCCCTGCCATTTTATCATATAGAGCACTGCAGCAACCTCAAATCATATAGAAGCCAAAACATAACACAAAACAGAAGTCGTAATCTCACTGTATGACTTTGCAGCCTCAACAGAATGTTGGCTTGGAGAAAGCAGCAAATTTACTGTAGCATTACAGAATTTACACAAGCTACATCTCTCCCTTTAAGATAAACATATTAGCAGCAAAGTCAAGATTTTTACATACTTACATGTGATGTTTTCATATTTAGTATTTTTCATGCTTATAACATCAGTAAGGTACTGTTAGAATATTTAAATTAGTATTAGCCATGAAATTAGATCCACTGATAAATGTGTACTAGGAATTTTACAGTACATCCAACCCAGATAATTCTACGTGATGCATGAATAAATGCTCAACCATTAGACCTCAGTATGACTGCAAAGGACTTTAACTCCATACCACAATACCATACAACATTCTAACATTAAAAAGCTATATGGTCCTTCAGTTTTATTGTTTTTCTTTCGTACATGTTTAAAAAAGTACAGTGATGGTATAATAGAAAACAATGACAGCTCATAATTTCTTACCCTTATCCATGACAATGAGCGTTTCTTCCCCTGTGGATTACTGCACTGACAATGATATATGTTAAGAAACTGAAGCGAGAAATAGGAGAAAAACAAATCAAAACTATGGATTATGACAGAATCCTGCTCACAGCTTTGATCATGTGAAGCAGGTAAAATCAACCTGTACTTTTCAGACACACTGGGGAGATCTGGCTAGGAGCCAAGAGCACCCCAAACAGCTCCAAATACACACTCATGAACAGAAAAAGATAAAAATACAGAGAATTCAAAAATGAGTATGAGAATTTTTCTCCATTGACTAAGTCAAATGAAGGCACTGGTGGAGATTTCTTCCGAAATGCTAAATTGCCATAGAAAAGCATGCTAAACTCAAAATATTGCTGAGGTACACATCATTATGACATTTTACTGGCTGATAATGAATGGATCTCAGCTATAGATATCAGTAACACTGGGATGTACCACTGATGAGAAGAAAAAAGAATTATATTGGGCAAATAAATAAAACCAAACATATGTGTGCATATACACACTATTGGACAATGTAGTAAGGCTAATTAAATTGACATAGGTAAAGTGACACATAACACGTAACAATGAATATAGTCAGGTTGTGGTGTTTTTGCAATATTCAGAGCTCTGACGTGGGGATTGATAGACTTGAATGGATCAGTACATTGCATTAGGATGATACATGGAGCCATTATACATGTAACCGTACATGTTTAACATCTTCTAGTAAATGTAAAACTGCACAGGGGGCTTCACTTAATGGGTCAAGAATATGATTTAAACATAAACAGAGCAAGTTATTTTCAGGACCATATAAAGAGGCAAGAGAATAAAGCTCTAGTACAATTTGTTCAAGTGGCTTGATGCATTCATAGTAATCTCCCCTCCAACAGACCATACAAGTCTCCATTACGTCCAGGGCATTCCATGCAATAGGGGAAGGCGGTACCATTCATTCCCACATCCGGGGAGAAGAATAGAAGAGTAATGTGTAGTTGGTCAAAATAACAGTCAGTAAATTGTTGCAATTAGCAGGTTCTTGAAACAAACCTTCATGATTATTGCAGCATATAAAAAGTGAGAAAATAAAGCAGTACATAGTGTTAGTGCAATATAAAAATTAATGAAAAAATGGGAACGTAATCAAGATAATTATAATATGTAATCAACTGACATGGGCACTACAATCAAACGAATGGCTTTCAAATAATCCTAACTGCATTCTTGGTGAAAAAGGAGCACAAAGGCCTGCATTTGTATACAACCCAATGTGACAAATGTCAGACAAAACAAGCAACACTGATCAATTTAGCACATGCCTTTGTCCAAGGTGAGGAAATCTGAGAAAAACCTGCGGTAAGAGAACGGGGCCAGCCGAAATCCAGCGCCCTGGAGCAGTTAGGGTTAATGGATCCAGCTCTCTATCAATTCATAGTGAAATTTCGGAGGCCCACTGGTGATATGATATAATATGATGTAACTCTCCTGGTCATGTGCATAGAGATGCCTAACCCACTCAGCTACAGACCAGCCCAAAGGAACACTACACAGCACAGACTCATTTAAAGAGAATGTTACAGAGTACACTGAACAGCAGTACAAAAGAAGAAAAAGAAAACACATTAAACCAAAAAATAAAAGTTAAAAACTGATAGGGAAAATGAAACGGCTACAAAAGCCTACAGAAATGTCTGATAGGTTAATCAGCAAAATGTTATTTCTTTTTGCTGAATTGTAAACTTTAAAAACTAAAAAAAAATGTTTCCTATTTTATACAGCTGGGTTATTCTTACATGTAAACTTATGAGGCTGTTAAAATATTTTGTAATGTAAATTAGAAGAATTGAAATGGTGAGCCAAAATAAGCTAAAGGAATTTGCTCCATTACTACAATCTGATCCACGTCTGATTTTCATTTTCTTTCATCAATCTACAGAGGATTTTGTACATTAACATCTGAATGGTGTTGGCACAGCAGCTAATCAGATCCTATGAGCCTTATCTTTGTAAACAGGTTTCTTTGGCATCCCCTCGGCATCCCCTCGGCATCCCCTTGGCTCAGTCGCCGTCATGGACCGATTAAGGAAGCCAGGATCAGAGACACACATGGGTCCACTGGGGGCCCCCAGCCTCACTGCCGAGGGAGTAGCTACCAGCTCCACTCCATTCACCTTTGGTCCCTGTATCCCGTCTGAGGGATACAGTCCATATGCTGGGACCATCTGGTAGGTGGTGAGAAGAAGCATTCCCAACAGAGACATCCCAAGCCAGAACAGCTCTTACTGAAGCTCACATATAAAGAAGCTGAAGATGGGGCATTTCTATTCATTCAGACTTGAACTATCCATTGAGATCTCTCTTTACATATCTGCTATCTATTACGCATTTCTAATTATGGGCTGACTATCATTCTTCTCTGACTGATGATTATTTCTTTACTCCTCCATACAGGAACTGATCATATCCCTTACAAGCATTTATCTAACTATGTTGAAAACTAATACATTTACATAGAAACAGACAATGTATACTAAATTCATGAGCAGACCACATATGTAATTTGCAACAGACAGACTGTGTGAGAAAGAAAGAACAATAATTTTCTGTACAATGGGCAGAATCACTGCATTCTACAAAACTAAATCCTGAAAAAACAGCAAGTGAATCTCTCTATATTAACAAATTGCCATTAACGCACAGCAAGATAAGTTGAATAAACATAAAATGTTTAATTAAAGCGGGGGCATGGATTCAAGTTCATTTGCTTATGGCCTACAGATTCCAGTCTTTGTAAGAATATGATAAAAAAAAATTGTACTGAATATACATTGTATGTTCAAGACAGCTACTATAGGAAAGGTACTGCCAGACATCAACAGCAACTCAGCGAGAGTAAACAGTCCAACTTACCATTCATGAAAGAATTTAGAGGATTACTATAATCAATCATACTCATCATGTGCACATACAAATCAGCAAGGTCTCTTTGCAGTCTGGAGTTATAGTCTAAAATAGACCTGTGTATAAGAGGTCAAAGAATAGGGTTTAGCAGCATGAGGTCTTGCTAGTGTATCTGTTGGCAAGGTCACCCATCCAAATTTCCCACTGAGACAGAGGGAGGGGGCGCCTCCCTCCAGCTGCTGGCCCGGAGACAGGGCTCTGAGACCTCATAGGAAGGGGAGGAGACAGGTAATGCTTTGGGTTAGCATTTCAGCCATGGAGCACATCTCCACATTCAACATGCTGGAATGAATTGGGAAAATTATTCAGAGCTTGCATAATATGGCACCAGAACAATAATCATGGCCAATAAAATTTTATTACACCTGTGAACTGTAATGTATAAAATTATGTCATTAAAAAAACATAAAAATCACTATTGTGAATAATACAATCAAACAAAACCGAGTTTTTTGTTCAATGATTAATAAAATGTTTGGACTGGTGGCCAAAACCAAGTCAGCCAATTCTTACCAACACACAAATCACTTGCAGCTTGCACTTAGAAGTTCAAAATGTATTCACAGACAATACAGAAGTATAGAAAAAGATTGCCAACAAATTCAATTTGCAACACCAGATTGTGTAGCTATGTCACAAAATATTTCTTCGCAGACCATGAAAGATTTTTGTTTAAGCAACAACTATGATTAACAGTTATGTTCTCCACAAAAGATATATAAGAACATCCCTCCCCTAAACGTTAGTCTGTTAATCTAACTTTGGATTACCACAGTTTTGGAAACAAGTCCCCCAATTTGAATAAAACTCCTCCAGCTCATGTCACATAATCCTTTATGTTGCAGGGCAGATGTGCCAAGGTTTGAGCACAAAGGTGTCCATGCTTGCTCAAGCCATAAAAAGCATCTGGGGACAGCTGGAAAAGCGAGTTTCTGATTTAAATAAACAGACATGATAATTAGTAACTGTCCCCTATCAATTTATAGCAACATTTCTCAGGATTGGAAAAAAACTGGTGTTGATAAACCAGTTATTTTCATATATCTATTCCAGCTGCTTGTGAAACAGTAATGCCTTCTTAAAAAGACTTTGAAGAGATGTAACCTACCCTTAACACTCCACCTCGAGATCAGCCTTTTCCTTCGCTATCGGAGGGCCCGGAGCTTTTCCACCACCTTCTTGCACAGTGCTGATCTTACACTTAAATGATGCTGGGTATCAATGATTTCCCCTCCTTAGGCTCAGGGAGCTTCACATAGGCTCATTAATACAGCTGTACATGAATTCCATATCGTTCATCTAACATGGTTGCACCAGCTCAACAAGTATGGTAACATTGATGGAGCTTAAGTTCAATAGTTTGCTTCTGATATTTAGAGTTGAGAGTGGACACTGAACAGATTCTGCAGCACAAATTAATATTTAATCAAAGCACATATGTATATAGACTTGTGTATATGTCTATATACAAGTCTATAGAAATGGGACAGGTTCATCTCAGTTAGAGCATTTAGCTCTTAACTCAAGTAGGGCAAGGGGAACTGATTTAGACAAAATCACATTTGATTTATGCAACCATAATGCTGACATCAAAACCCACTTCAATTTTACCTCTGAAATTTTCCTTTTCCGTTGTACCATGCATAACAGATCGATAGATAGATGGATCGATCAATTGATCGATTGCACGTTCCGAAAATGCAACACAAATGGTTTCCCATATGGGTCAATTACGTAATTACATGGGACAGATGGAAACTCTAATCGTCATGTTTACGAAGACACTTAATTGAATGACTACACTGACATGTTCCTTTTGTCCCAAAATTTGATCAGGTCCAGATCAGACATGTGTCTCTGACTTTTCCCATCTGAAGTTATAAAGTAACCATTCCAAAGAGGCAAAAAATGGCCAATCCAACATGAATCCCTATTGGGTCCTATAACGAGACCCAACAGATCTGTCAAATACTTTGAGTTATCACGATAACGGGATCAAATGTTTGAAACTGCCCTTTTTTTACTATCACTGCTTCAATTTTTTTAGGCCTATAATGTGTCAACAAAGTTGAAAAAGATCTGCATGATACTTTTGGAATTACTGTGTTCACAAGACCACAAGACCACAAGAACAGCTGCTTTCTTCCTTTGCTGCCACCCTGCACTGCTGCTTAACTTTTGGGGTAATTTGTCTGAAAATGAGACCAGATGTACATCTTCAACCATTTAACATTTTTTTGAAACATTAATAAGATTCAACAAATACTTTTTGACTTATTACATTAACAAAGACAAATGTCATCTGCTTTCACCCTTCCTTTTGCTGCCACTAGGCACAATTGCGTCTTTAGGGAGGGATCTATTTCAAAATTCAGTAATCTCCACTTTTGCACCCCTACAGTGCCTCCACAAAGATTAAAAAAGATGTCAAATGGTTTTTGAGTTATTATCTTAACATGCAAAGCATCTGTGGTGGCAGCAGATCGGTGCAAAAATCATATTACCAGAAGTCTGAGGAATACAAAAATGTAGAAAATGACAGATTTTTTTTGCTTGTGTCTAATATGAGCATGTATGTGAAGTATTAAAGAGTTTATCTAATCTTAAAACAAATCGCATTACATTTTTCGAGACATTTTTAAAGGAGTGAAGTGGTGTTATTCATAAGCCACTACCTGGTGTCTTTCAAAACATTAGATATGAAGAAAGAATTCACAGACAAGTAAACAAACAAACACAAATATTACAAGAAATCTACAGCCATAATTCTCTGACAATGACACTCGGAAGCTGTGATTCAGACCTTGGTAGCAAGATATGTTGTATGACAACATGTTAACGAAGGGGAAACGTGGATTTTGAAAAAGGCAGATCTCGTCATGACTTACTGGAGCATTTTCACCTGTTTAATAATCTGAATAAAACACACAAAAGATTCTGTGATGTACTGCAAGCTTGAGGTCAATATATACTTTGCAGATGACTCAAAATATGGCAGTAGTGCAGACAGATAGCATAAACTAAAAGGTAACTACAAACAATTATTATCCAAATTTAAAGATAAACACAGAGTAATTTATTCAGGATGGAATAAATTAGATACAATGGAGAATACAGATATTCAAAGATAATGGCCTTTTTTTAAAGGAACATTTCAGCTTTTACAAAGCTGTCTGTGTATCATCACTATAGTGAATACAGTAACAAAGGCTTCTCAAATGTATATGTACAGCTGTATCTGTAACTCCACTGAATTCCAAGGAAGTAATGCTGAGGCTCATTAAAAATGAAGCCTCTACCATGACACAGCATGCAGCTCTAGCCATCCCACTTTAAAAGGAGAAAGTGCAGTGAAGAGCAATGCGAATGCTTCTTGGTATATAAAGGTAGTGACAAGGACAGAATAAAATCTTTGTAATCTGTTTAGTCTCAATAAAACAGAGGCAACTAAGTGGGGATGATCCAAGTATGCAGAACCTTGAAGATAATAAACAAGGCTTGACCTTGATCATTACTGCCTTAGTGCTGATTCAAGAGCAAACGTTCACAAACTGAAACTAGTGCGGACCAATTTGGATTAGAATGCCGGAGCGTCTTTTTACATGGAACATAAAACTAAGAAACGCAATGGGGTAAATGTGCTCTTCATTTTTGCCAGAGCACCTGCACTGTAATTATGATTTTGCTGTACTGTTATATGCGACAGCCACTTTCACATAACTGTTTTAACACATTAGGCATATGTGTTCAACAACCTACAATTCGAAAACCTAGAGAGTAACAGGACAAATTGTTGTCACTGGCAGAGGACAGCTTCACATCTGAAAATGTCAGCAGGTCAATTGCTCTTTCAGCGACATGCTAACACAGAAATGTGCACATGCATAGCTGCACTCCATATCATTATTAGCTATTATGACCATTTCAGAGAATGAGGGATAATGTGCCTCAAAACGTATAGTTTTTACATCATTAAATGAGGGTTGGAGGTGGTTAAAGCTTTATTCTAACAAAAAGCCAGACAGAGCTGTCTGCTAAACATCCATTCATCCTTGCATACATTTGCTTTTCTAATTCTGGGTTGTGGGTGCTGCAGTCTGACAGAGCCACGTGACAAACAATGCCACATGAACAACCACTGTAACATTTGATTTTTGAACATTTCTTTGAGTCTAATGGCTTTCAGGTGTTTTGAGATGAGGTGTTGTTTCTTTTTAACTCAAATACCAAGGTACTAGACAGCCCAATATAATAAAACACCTCTCAAACAAAGCCAGACTAAAAAGAGTACCATGAACTGCAATTGCATCAGATTTTGCCAGATAAAATAAAAATGAGTGAAATGAGTGAAATCAGTTCATGCACCTATAGTATATTTGTTCTTCAAATGCAAAAAAAAAAAAGTACTATCATATAGAATACATAATATTAACTGTAATAGATGCTGACAAAACAATAATGCTGGACAGCCTCATCACTTGCTCCGCTCATCTAATCCATACTCCTGACACACTCACCAAGATGTACATTTTACAGAAGTACTGGATAGATCAACTGGAAATGCGAAAGCCAGTAAATGTTTTTAACTGAATGTTGTGAGGTTTTGTCGTGATACATAACTTCGAAACTACACCTTTTCATCAAGTGCATATTTCACTTACATGCTATTTACATGCCAATCTTTCCTCAGCAATTAGGTGGTTAACTGTATATCTTTGTGTATGGCTTAACGTTCATGAATAAGAGTTATACTACTAGTGTGTCTGTAACATCTAAGTACTATGTAATGTCAAGTACACAAACACAGACCGCATTGTGATTTTCTTATGAGATCCAATGCTACTGCTAACTAGATTGTTTTTGACTATACACAAGCTACAGTTAGCTGGCAAAATGACTGCCTTACAGGCACAGTGGGGTGTACATAATATCTGCTTAACAGCACATATTTATTATCAGGCTGGACTAGTTAAGATGAGCATGCCTAAAAATGGCAAAGAAGCTGACAGCCCTGTTACCCCCCCGCCCCAATCGAATCACTACTCCTCCCAAACCTCCCAGCCTCTATCTCTGGCCCCTAAAATAATAGGCGGTGGTATGTAATTTCTTACCCTCATATGGTCCATACATGGGGATCCATGTATTGGCATGGATCTGTGCCTGTTCTTTAATGTGCTGACAGGGTTCAACACAATAGTCTACAAAATTAATATGTGATTCAACTTGTTAGTTAATATTACCTATGTTGGCTGTGTATCAGGCTGGTTTGCATGCATTCACATAAAGTTAGTGAGAGAATTTTCAGAGAATGTTTCGAACAAGCACTTCACCACAGCGCAACCCCTAACAAACCCCAACAACATAAACTACAGTCTCTCCTGAAAGAAGTTGGCCAGTATTGTGTTGGAGTGGAAGCCAAATCCGACCTGCAATTAATCAAATAAGCCCATTTTCTTTGATATCACTATGTGGTGCTGCTGAAGTCTTGGGCTGAGTCATCTCAAAATGTAACAATTTTCAGTTTTCCACCCAGACAATGAGTCTGCAAAATTTGAAAAAGATCCCTTAAATGCTTTTTGATTTATCTTGTTAACAAGAAAGTTTCTGCAGCAGTGGCATACTAGTCTTTATCAATCCTTATCAATAAATATGAGTTTAACATTTCATATCATGCACTCTGAGGATTTATTTGAAAATAAATGACAGCATTACTCAGTAGTAATGGACCATAATGGCCAATGAAAGGTGCTTTGCTTGTGACCATTATAATTAATGTGGAAGAAATTGCTAGGGTAAACATACAAAATAAGTAACAATACACAGTATAGCCTATTTATTAAACTGATAGTCATTTCTCACCCCCCCCCCCCCCCCCCCACTGCCAAAAAAGCTCAATTCTTCTAGCTTTTCAATCTATAGGAGTACATGGTTCAGCTCAGCCAAATGCAGGCTTTAATTAAAACTTGGCGTGTTAAGTTTTAAGTATGAAATAATTTGGAGCTATTTCTACTTTAATTTAAACATTTACACTTCATCTGAGATGCACTGCTTTAATTTGAGAGGTGGCGGTTCCATTTTAATTTTAACAGGGGAGCTTTCATTTAAGAGAGGGATTGTATAATTCATAAAGTGCTCACACTAGCAATAATGGAGCTCAGTCACTGTAGTGGTGAACCCCATTCCAAAAGGGTCTTTAGCAAGCATTGAGATGTTTTTTTAACTCATTTTTCTGAGTTAATGTATGGAAAATGGTGTTCATACTTCCTATGAAGGGCAACAAACTGGCTGCAAAAAGTCAAACTGCAAATAGTGCTGCCAAAAATACAACATAATTTGAAAATTCATCGTTTTTGAGCTGTCATTTTGCCTTCTATTCATGTAAATAGTACTGAAGCAACAGTATAATCACAAAGAAAGAGATTTCTGTATTTTGCATTAGCATAACGTTCATTGAGACTACAATTCATAAACCCAAAGAGCAATTTACATAAATAAAAGATAGGAAAGAGAGGTGAGAAGACTGTCCCCCAATGACAAACAAAAAAGAACTACTTATTTAACATTGTAAATACAAGAAACTAATTTGTAGCTGAAAATGATAAAATGTTCATATATAAATGAACACTATTACAGCTGTATTCAATCACACATTAACAGAGCCTTCCAGTCTGGATAATGATCCTTCCAGCAACAAGGAAGAAATGGACCACAAAGTAAAGTGGCTTCCTCCTTAACTTATTCATTAATAATGAAATGCTAACTCGAAAGGGGGGCTGTCAGATCAACAGCAGTATATTCCCCAAAAAACCCAATCATCTGCTCCGCCCATCTAATCCATACTTTTCCCACACTCACCAACATATACAATTTCTGTTCAGAAGTACTGGATGTATCACGTGGAAATGTGAAAGCCAATAAATGTGTTTTCACCTGAATGGTCTTAGTTCTAGCTGTGACGTGACACTGAAACTATACCTATTCATTTATTTCCCATTCCACATTCATGCCCATTTTCTGAATCTTTTCCAAACCAGTTAAGTAGTTACCTGCATTTCTTTGTGCATGCATTAATGCCTATGTATTAAAATGTCATCTGTGTTATTCATATTTTGTATATGTCTAAATTTTTATATTCTATGTATTCTTCATTTGCACCATGACCAACATTGTCCGACATAACAGTAAGAACTGTAACAGATAGAACTGTAGTCTGTATAGAGCCCTGGAGGGGACACAGTGTTTTTTTTTTTTTGGTACTATGCACTAAATTGTTCACAAGAGGTTGTTTAACCTGCTCACAAAATCAAGCTTACAAAATCCCTAAAATGTGCATACAATTTAGTACATTGTGACCACAAAAACAAATAAATAAATAGTTGATTAAAAAATAAACTGTCCATGACCCCTGCAGAGCTCCCGGTCTGGCTCATACAGACACATACAAACCCCATTGTGATTTTGCTACAGACGGAGCCCTGGGGCGGCCATAAACAGTTTATTATTTTTTTTCTTCATTTTTTCATGGCCATGATGCAAAAATTAAAAGCTGTAATTAGGAGTTATGGTCTGGTATGGTTTGCTGCTGATCTGGGGGTTATCACCTGTGAGTGGCAAAAGTATGTGAACCTTTTAGTATTTGGTGTGACCCCCTTTTGCACCAATAATGCAAACAGATGTTTCCGGTAGGTCTAGTTCTGCACATTGGCCCCTTCCTCCATACTGAATTGCCTCAACTCAGGGATGTTCTGGGGTTTTCTCAAATGAACTGCACACTTCAGGTTCTTCCACAACATTTCGATTAGGTTAAGGTCAGGACTTTGACTTGGCTATTCAAAAACCTTTATTTTATTTTTCTTCAACCAGTCTTTGGTAGAACAACTTGTGTGCTTGGGATTGTTGTCTTACTACATCATCCAGTTTCTCTTGAGGTTGTCCACGGACAGATGTCCTTGCATTTTCCTTTATAATTTGCTGGTATAAATTCAGAATTCATTTCCCAATCCACAATGGAAAGCTGTCCTGTCCCAGATGCAGCAAAAACAGACCCAAAGCATGATACTACCACCACAATGTTTCACAGATGGGATGAGGTTCTCATGCTGGAATGTAGTTTTCCTTTATCCAAATGTAATGCTTCTCATTGGAACCAAAAAGTTTTATTTTGGTCTCATCAGTCCATAAAACATTACTCCAATAGACTTCAGGCTTGTCCACATGCTCTTCAGCAAACTATAGACAGGAAACAAAGTTTTTATGGAAAACGGTGACTTTCTCCTTACAGCCCTGCCATGTACACCACTGCTGTTGAGTGTTCTCCTGATGGGGGGGGGGGGGGACTTATGAGCATTAAAATTAACCAGTGTGAGAGAGGCTTTTAGTTGCTTAGAAGTTACCCATGGTTCTTTCGTGACATCACAGACAATCACATGTCTTGCCCTTGGAGTGATCTTTATTCGTTGACCACTGCTGGCGAAATTAACAATAGTTTTCAACTTCTTCCATTTGTACACAATCTGTCTGACTGTGGAGTGGTGCTGTCCAAACTCTTTAGAGATGGTTTTGTAGCCTTTCCCAGCATGATGTGCATCAACAATTCTTGTTCTGAGGTCCTCTGAAATGTCCTTTGTCCATGGCATGATATACTGATACTGTGCAAATGTGTTTGAAGATGAAGACCTTGACAGAACCCTGTTCATTTAATATAAACAGGGAGCCCATTCACACCTGACTGTCATCAAATTAATTGACAACCATGACATTGATTGACACCTGATTGTAATTACATACTTTTTGCCACTCACAGATTTGTGACATTGGATCATTTTCCTCCAGAAATAAATGACCAAATATGATATTTTCAACTTATTTGTTCAATTATGTTCTCTTCACCTACTTTTAGGACTTGTGTGAAGATCTGATGATGTTTTAAGGCAAGGAAAGGCAAGTTTATTTATATAGCACAATTCAGACAAGGCAATTCAAAGTGCTTTACAAAGGCAGTAGAACGCATTTAAGTCACATTTATGAAATTCTGAAGGGTTCACTAACTTTCAAGCAGCAGTGTATGTTGTTAAACAGAGTATGAGATGTTTACTCATGATCGTTTTTTTTTTTTAGCACATGATATTTTTTATAAACAAAATCCATATTATATATGGGGTCCGCGCATGGGTTGCTACTATCCACAGTTTTGGCTATCCGAGGTAGGTCCTGGAACGCATCACCCACAGATACAGGGGGACTATTGTAATTTTTATCATCAATAATAATAATAATAATAATAATAATAATAATATATTAACAACAACAACAACAACATTATTATTAAGTTCAGGGAGCTTTGCTGGAATCCTGCTGTTTATGTATATGGTCTGCTTGCGTGCTTACACTTTGCCTACAAACAGATCCTTTTCCTCTGCAGAGAAGAGTTATTTTTTACTACCTGGCAAATCTGCCATTATAATTGCAATCCACAAAGGTGCAAGTGCACCTGGCTCTCAAAGGGAATGGGAGATAACATTCTGATTGGTTTACAGCACGTTATGCTCCAAACACAAACACGACTAATTACGAGACTTAGTATGACCCTTTTGGACCATGTACCAGGCACAGCAACTATTTTCCTGCTCCTAAACTAGCATAATTGGGTTGGCCATGCCCTAAAAACTTGTGCTTCAGACAGTACGCTGTAGATCATTACAATATGGCCCTATTTCTTTATAATAATGCTAAACATGTCTCCCATTCCAAATTTATTCTCCTGTACTTTCAATGGACAATATATATACAGGCCACTGTGCTTCACATGTAGATTATATTTACTTACCTTCACAATTTGTGAAGTCTCCAATGGCAAACGTATAGCCCCTTTTGCACTCACAGACAGCTTTGGTATTGTAGTTTTTGCATACAGAGTTCTCCCCACAAAAAATTCCCTCAGCACAGAAGTCATAACCTGAAGTAAAAGAAAAAAGAATTACATTTTAGTTAACTTACTGCATGGTCACAGAAATTTCAAAAGGCAGGGATTAAATAATTCATAATGCCTTGCAATGCATTATATCATACAAGTGAATACATTACTGTGCATGCTTCAAAAATGAAAGTGCTTTGTCTGCTCCATTTTTAATAATGATGTGTTGTATCATTACATGGAAGTCGCCAAAGGATTGAATAGGCTGTTATGGGCTATTTTTGGATGGAATTTAATTGTACCGTCATATCACTTCTCTTCTAGGCTTATAAATATTATTTTACTGAGCAAAAACAAAGTCACTACATCAGTCTTCTTGGACTGACATATAGAATCACTTTTTCTGCTAATATGATAAAAGTGAACCCATCTTCTAATCAGATATTAGATATTTCACTGGTATTTGACAGCTGCTTTCTTGACATCCTTTTCAGTGGTTGCTTATTATTATTGATTATATACTTTTCATATCCAGAGCACACCAATTTTGCAGCTTGTTACTGTAAAAATCTAGACACTAACAAATTGCATCTGACAGTTACCAGTAGATTAAGGAATACAAATGTAGTTGTCCACTAAAGTCTTTTAAAGAATGTATTTTTTACTGATGATGCATATGGGGAAAACAAACCATTATGTTATGTCATATGATTAGACCCATATACACACATTATATATATATATATACACACACACACACACACACATTTTATAAATCCAAGAATATACAGATTAAGCGACTTAATGGCCAATTTCTCTGGAAATACCTGTACCAAAGGAAGATAACACCAGGCAATGAACAGGTATTATGGAAGGTAGACAGGCTTTGTGAAAGAGGACAATTGTGTGTGCAGCAGTCCAGGAGAGGATTAAGTAAGTGCAAAGTAAGTGCAGGCATGCCACTTACTGCATCCAGACCCAGTTTGTTACAACCAAACCTCAAATCAGGTACTCAGTAATGAACCAGATTTTATGTGATGGAAGAGGGTTATGCTCTATTAATGCAAGAAGCCATAATGTCTCACAAAACAAACAGTGCATAATGGTCAGCTAAGTGTAACCGTTGTGGGAAATGTGAGGCATGAGTACTGATGAATGCCACACATGAAAGAACTATTTCATGTAATACATTTAATGATTCAAATAAAGCAGGAGCCCTTTATGTTTCTCCTAGAGTTATCCCATGACTAATGGCACCATAACCTATTGGAACATTTAATTTTCTCCTACTTATCAGTCAATGTTTACTGCAAATTGTTGACCATTCACAGGGTCTTCACAGTTCAGTCAGTATCATATTGCAGCAGGTAAAAATGAAAAGTCTTCCAAAAGGACTGTGGTCTGTAGCCTTGTTAGAGCCCCAAGCTGAATATTCTGTCACCTGACAGATGGGATGGGAGGCAGGTGGACATGAAACTTACCTCTGCAGACATTGCAGCATTTGTTTTCTGGAAGAATCTGCTCACTCACTGTACAGTTAAGCTTAGGACAGCTCTCAGCCACAATCACCATTACTCCATTCTGTAGGGACAGAAATTAATTTCATGGATATTTTGATGACGCTAACTAAATAAATCTGTACACTGAAGATGTGCATACAACATATACATTACACAGCTGTATTATATAACCAAGGTCAGACTTCCGCTATGACTTATATAATCAATTTCAAGGATATACAAACAGCTTTAGAATTTCACATTTCTGAGACAAATGTTAGTCAAAATAAAGGAAGACATGTCAAAACAGGTCTGCATTTACAAGTCAAAACAATTTGATTATAAATTCACCACTTGACTTTCAAAAATGATTTCTCAGACACCATTGTCTGTACACAAGAGGTGCAGGTACTCACTGCACACTAAGCACATTAAAGCATGACCTTTAGTATGGGGGCGGATTCAGAAATGGCTCTAATGCATGCCCTTCACTTCTAAAGCAACCCTCATCAGGATGTTTGACTGAGAATACCACTGCAAATACCATATTCAATGAATGTATAAAGAGAAGGCACAAATGTAATCATGCGGGCCTCTGGTAAAAAAAAAAAAAAATAATAATAAAAGCAGATTTCTCATTTAAGTGATGCTGCATATTAGGAAAGAACAGAAAACCTAGCAAATAATGTCACCGTGGGATCACATCAAACAGCACTCTGCAAAGGTATTCAATTTTTAACCGATCCTGAGAAAATACTAATGGAACCAATTGTCGGTAAAAATCAGTTCCGAAGGAAGAGCACTCTAGGCTGTACTACAGAAACAAGGGGATTCAAGAGACACTTCATCTTCAGTACCTGACATTTTAAAGTGGTTACTTAACTAACCTGACGAATCATTACTGGTGAGCTAAAAATAAGGTTCTGCTCAGGGTAAAAATGAAATAACAGGGTTATAAAGCTGGAACATACACTCAATGGCCACTTTATTAGGTACACCTGATCAACTGCTTGTTGAAGCAAATATCTAATCAGCCAATCATACACTATATTGCCAAAGGTATTGGGACACCCTTCCAAATCATTGAATTCAGGTGTTCCAATCACGTCCATAGCCACAGGTGCATAAAATCAAGCACTTAGGTATGCAGACTGCTTCTACAAACATTTGTGAAAAAATGGGTCACTCCCAGGAGCTCAGTGAATTCAAGCATGGTACCGTGATAGAATGCCACCTGTGCAATAAGTCCATTTGTGAAACTTCCCCGCTTCTAAATATTCCATGGTCAACTATTAGTGATATTATAACAAAGTGGAAGCAACTGGGAACAACAGCAACTCAGCCACGAAGCAGTAGGCCACGTAAAATAACAGAGCAGGGATAGCGAATGCGGAGGCGCACAGTGTGCAGAAGTCACCAACTTTCTGCAGAATCAATAGGTACAGACCTTCAAACTTCATGTGGCCTTCAGATTACCTCAAGAACAGTGCGTAGAGAGCCACTTAGAATGGTTTTCCATGGTCGAGCAGTTGCATCCAAGCCTTGCATCCCCAAGTGCAGTGCAAAGCATCGGATGCAGTGGCGTAAAGCTTTCCGTCATTGGACTCTAGAGCAGTGGAGACATGTTTTCTGGAGTGACAAATCACGATTCACTGTCTGGCAATCCGATGGACGAATCTGGGTTTGGTGGTTGCCAGAACAACGGTACTTGCCTGACTGCACTGTGCCAAATGTAATGTTTGGTGGAGGGGGGGTTATGGTGTGGGGTTGTTTTTGGACATTTCCATACTGCCAACTTTGTGGGAACAGTTTGAGGATAGCCCCTTCCAGTTCCAACATGACTGCGCACCAGTGCACAAAGCAAGGTCTATAAAGACATGGATGAGCGAGTTTGGTGTGGAGGAACTTGACTGGCAGACACAGAGCCTTGACCTCAACCTGATAGAACACCTTTGGGATTAATTAAAGTGGAGACTGTGAGCCTGACCTCACAAATGCTCTCCTGGAAGAATGGCAAAAAATTCCCATGAACATACTCTTAAACCTTGTGGAAAGCTTTGCCAGAAGAGCTGAAGCTGTTATAGCTGCAAAGGGTGGGCCAACTCCATATTAAAGCCTATGTATTAAGAATGGGATGTCATTAAAGTTCACGTGTGTGTAAAGGCAGGCATCCCAATACTTTTGGCAATATAGTGTATGTCAGCAGCATATATAAAATCATGCAGATACAGGTCAGGAGCTTCAGATAATGTTCACATTACAACACCAAAATGAGGAAGAAAGGTTAAGTGACTTTATGGAATGCTTCTTGTTGCCAGACGGGCTGGTAAGAGTATTTCCAAAACTGCTGGTCTATTGGGATTTTCACAAACAACCATCTCTGGGTTTACAGAGAATAGGCTGAAAAAGAAAAAAAAAAACATCCAGTGAGCGGTGGTTCTCTGGGTGAAAATGCCTTGTTGATGGTAAGGAAGAATGGCCAGACTGGTTCAAGATGATAGAAAGGCAACAGTAAGTCAAATAACCACTCTTTATGACCAAGTATGCAGGAGAGCATCCCTGAACGCACAACATGTTGCACCTTGAAGCAGACAGGCTACAACAGCAGAAGACCACACCGGGTGCCACTCCTGTCAGCTAAAAGCAGGAAACTAAGAATAAAGTGGCCATGGGGTCACCGAAAGTGAATAATAGAAGATTGGAAAAAACGTTGCCTGGTCAGATGAATCTTTATTTCTGCTGCTATATTCAGGTGATAGAGTCAGAATTTGCTGTGGACAACACGAAAGCATGGATCCATCCTGATTTGTATCAACAATTCAGGCTGATGGTGGTGGTGTAATGGTGTACGTGATAGTTTCTTGGCACATTATGGGCCCCGTACTAAATATGCATCGTTTAAATGCCACAGCCTACCTGAGTATTGTTGCTGACCATGTCCATCCCTTTACAACCAGTGTACGCAGCATCTAATGGCTACTTGCAGCAGGATAACACACCATGTCACAAAGTCACATATCATCTCAGAATGTTTTTTTGAACATGACAATGAGTTCTCTGGATGGCTTCCGCAGTCACCAATACAGTACAGCAACTATGGGATGTGGTGGAATGGGAAATTCGCATAATTAAAGTGCAATTGACAAATCTACAGCAACTGTGTGATGCTATCATGTCAATATGTCTCTTAGGAATGTTTCAAGCACTTTGTTGAATCTAAACCAAAAGGAAAGAGAGCAGTTCTGAAGGCAGAAGAAGGGGGTCCAACCTGGTGCTAGCAAGCTGTACCTAATAAAGTGGCCAGTGAGTGCGCGTAACAGGTAGTGAGGCAGTAGTCTGCCACATATGCAGCATGTCGGGGTACTGCCATTGTAAAACGAACTGACCCTGCTTACCACTAAAGAGGTAATCAGTCACACTAAAGTCAACTAGCTTTCATTAACAGTAAACATGAGGGCTGGTGATCAGTTACCATGGTAACTCAAACCCAGCACCATGTTGTACAGTAGGTTACAACAAATTTATATACTAATAAACCCTCATCCCTGAAATTTGCTTTTTATAAAACAGGTGTAACTCACTGTTTCCCTTAGATCATTATGAGGCTTGTGCTGCACTCACTTTCAGAATTACTATGGATAAATAGCATGGAAAATACTGCCCTTTCCTGTATTATTTTGTATCGTTTGCATTGCCTTTAAAATAATATTGAGGATCAAGAAAAGGAAAGGATAAAGCTAAGTGGCAAATGTATATTTTTAAATCCCACTAAAATGCGTAAAAACATTTCACTAATTATTCAATTAAAATTTTATTTTTATCAAGACTGACTAATGCTAAACTTACACATGCATTTTGAGCACAAAATAAGGAATATTATGGGTAGTGGTTTAGGGAGAAATGAAGCCCCGATATATTGTTGATATACAAATACAAGATTTAACCCTATAGAACAGACAACAATTTTCAACTAATTAAAACTAGAATTGGTGCTGTTGGAAATGACAGCATTTTATTCCCACTTCATCTGTCCCATCCATCTAATCTGTACTCATCACACACCCACCAACCTGTACAATTTCTAGAAGTACTGGAATGGACTACCTGAAAATGTGAACGTTAATAAATGTCTTTTTATATGAATGCTCTGAGTTCTTGCTGGGATATGTAGGTCTGAATGTATACTTAATTAATTTATTGTTTATTAATATATTAATTTATTGCAAATTATACTTATATGACAATTTGCAGAATCTTTCCCCACTAATTAGGTGGTTACTTGTATTCTTTTGCGTATGTTTTAATGTCCATGTTTGGAAAAAGTCATTAATGTCATTTACGTTTTTAATATGTTTAAATATTTCAATTTTATTTATTTCTTCTTTGCACTAGGACCAGAATTTTCTCTGACATAACAGTACACCAACGGTATATACACTCACCTAAAGGATTATTAGGAACACCTGTTCAATTTCTCATTAATGCAATTATCTAATCAACCAATCA
>JAAGVU020000008.1:23309554-23321383 GCA_011763525.2 Mormyrus iriodes | reverse complement strand
GATATGCCACACCTGTGAGGTGGGATGGATTATCTCGGCAAAGGAGAAGTGCTCACTAACACAGATTTAGACAGATTGGTGAACATTATTTGAGAGTAATGGGTTTTTTGTGTATGTAGAAAATGTTTCAGATCTTTGAATTCAGCTCATGCAAAATGGGAGCAAAACCAAAAGTGTTGCGTTTATATTTTTGTTCAGTGTATATTGAGGGTGTGTTCATCTTCAACTCACACCTTCATCAGAACTTCTCTTGCATTCTGAGGGAGGCTGGAGACATTCAACCCAAATGGGCAATGTTCTGTGTCTCTATTGCTGAGGCAGCTGTGTATAAAGCTGTGGCTGTAAGGTTGTAGTCACGGCAGCAACCCCCAAACTCAGTGGTGGACACCAATGGTAAAAAGAGCTTTCTGGTTGAAGAATGAGGTCTTCCAAGCTTGTTTAGCTTGTGGAACTCCGGAAGCAGCTGGCAGGTACCAGCAATCAAGTGAAATGCAGGTTTGGTAGTTGTGGAAGCAAAACCTTGGGTGTGGGAGTATGGAGTGGGAATATGTGGGAAATGCCTGAAAGATATTGTGGCAAACCGTTAGCTGACTCGGGAAGGCAAAACGGTTTTGCCCAAGCTATTCACAGCACAAATGGAGTGCTATTGACCTCAGCTGGATATAGATGATATAGTCGGGTAGTAGAAGGACTACTTTTAAGACCTCCTGAATCCCATTGACATTCCTTCCTTGGAGGAAGTACAGTCAGAGGTCCCAGAGGAGGACTTGCTTGTCACAAGGGCTGAGGTCATGAAAGTAGTCAAAAAAACCCTTCGGTGGTAAAGCCCCATTGGTGGATAATATGCACTATGAGTTCCTGAAGGCTCTTGATGCTGTTGGGCTGTCTTACCTGACACGACTCTTTAACATTACTTGGAGTCGTGGACAGTGTGTCTGGATTGGCAAACTGGGGTGATGTTTCCAATCTTTAAGATAGGGGACTGGAGAGTGTGTTCCAACGTCAGGAGAATCACATTACTCAGCCAACCTGGGAAGGTCTA
Organism: Mormyrus iriodes; assembly: GCA_011763525.2. Taxonomy (NCBI): domain Eukaryota; kingdom Metazoa; phylum Chordata; class Actinopteri; order Osteoglossiformes; family Mormyridae; genus Mormyrus; species Mormyrus iriodes. Next base: position 23,320,341 of record JAAGVU020000008.1, on the reverse strand, counting down.
TGGCTAAGGTACTGGAGAGGAGAGTCTGTTCTGCCCTGGTCATGGAACACTGGATCAGCTATTTACCCTCAAAAGGATACTGGAAGGGTTCATGGGAGTTTGCCCAACCAGTCTGCATATGTTTCATGGACTTGGAAAAGTCATACTGTAATAACCTTTGTTGAGTGTTTGTGGTTGTTAGTTTTTCTCTTTCAGTCTCCTGTGTGTGTATAATGCTTTGCAGCTGGGAGCTTGCAATTGGCTGGGGCCTAGATGAGATGGTCCTACTGGTTGGACCATTCAATTGTTTCATGTTTTGAATCTGTTTAGGGGAATCCTGAGGGAATTTCAAGCAAAAATTGGGCTTTCAAGTAAAGAAATAATAACTTGAATTGTATTATTAAAAATATCAATATCAACTGATATGTCATCAGTCAAGTATGGAGTACCACAGATCAGTTCTTTGTTCTATATTACTCTCAATCTATATGCTGCCATTATGTAACATAATGAGAAAACATAATGTAAATTATCACAAGTCAGAATTTCTATTTTAAACGAGCTGTCATCTCCATTTATTAAAATGACCCACACACGTACCACACTGGTGTCAGAAGTGGAATCTCAGGTCATATACAAAATTGACAACCTGAACCAATGAGTTAAATGAGGCAGCATGATATGACAGCCCCACAACGAAGATACAGCGGGAACCCTGGGAACCGAGCGCTGTGTCTTTAGTCGAATTAGTGTGCTGTGCTGCCAGGCAACAGAGGGAGCCCTGACCCTGCAGTAAGATGCCCCCCAAGTTGGAAGCAGTAGGCACTACAGCAAAGACCACCCTAAAGCTTCCCCGCTATGGCAGAATAGAACCCCTGGACCCCTCCATCATCCAGGTACACCTTACAGCATGGCACCTGTCCCATATTTTTGTACACCTACCAACCCCATGTGACCCTGAATAGAACAAGTGGTTATAGAAAATGGATGGATAGATTTTTTTTAGCTACAGCCCAGCCACACTAGTTGTAGAAGGGGAGGCACGTTCTCCTCAGCCTGACCTTGGAGGAGCAGCATGAATATACTGTCTTGGTCATGGCATTGGAGCAATACTTCAGCCCACAGCCATCAGAAGTGGTCAAGGGGGGTTGGCAAATCAGCAGAGACAGAAAAGCGAGACTCTGGGTGCATTCACTGCAGACCTCTGCATATATGCATGACATGGCTGCCTACGTTTCACTAGCTCTGTGCAGGAGGAGCTGGCTCTACACGTCTATATCAAGGCACTGTTACCCAAGTTCCGTCTCTAATTATTGCCACCAAGCTCTGCCACCATCTTCAACTCCCTCTGGAGTATGGTAACTGAGGCCCCAATGCTGGTGTACCCCGACTCAGCACTTCCATTCATTGTGGACACAGACACCAACAACAAGGGTCTTGGCACGTTGTTGTCCCAGGTGGAGCCTCAGGGTGAGAGGATGGTGGCCTATTTCAGCTGAACACTAGGCTGTCCTGAATGGAACTACCATGTGACCAATCGTGAGCTCCTGTCTGTTACCTGAGCCCGTCTCCAGTTTTGTTTCTGTTTCTGTGGAGAGTGCTTCCAGCGGCACACACCATGTACAGTGATCCCTCGTCTATTGCAGGGGGTGCATTCCAGAATCCCCCGCGAAAGGTGAAAATCCGCGAAGTAAAAACCATATATTTATATAATGATTTTTGTATATTTTAAACACTTTTAAACCTTTTATATTCTCTTAGATATTAGGTAAGATTCGTTGAAATTATATATGTAAACGCACTGTTTATATACTACGCACAAATTTATGTATCGTATATCATTGAAGAGTTTTATTAAATACGTAATACAGTCGTAAACAGATTGTAATCATACATATTTTAACAAAAATAATTGTATATTTACTATAATATACAGTAATGCACTCGTTTTACTTACTTACCCAGTTATATTAGATATATTATGATTATTCCTTTAATATTAGTATCATATTTCTAAAATATGAACACTGCAGTCATGCGCCATTTGCATTCTGGTAATGTTTACATTCTCAGATGATTTCGGCCGGTGAAATCAACACGGCAAACCAACTGAGGAAGCATGTACCAGAAATAAACAGACCCACTGTCCACAGAAATCTGCGAACCAGCGAAAAATCCGCAATATATATTTAGATATGCTTGCATATAAAATCCAGGATAGAGTGAAGCCGCGAAAGTCGAAATGTGATATAGCGAGGGATTACTGTATGCCTCACCTGGTTACTAAGCTTCTACAATCCTGGCACACTGGCTGGAGGTGCTGCAGAAGTCCAAAGCAACCTATCAAATTAGGGTAATCCAGAAAAATCCAAAACGAAAGTGCACAGTAAAATTCAGTCCACGAATAATCCACACAGTAATAATCCACAGAGAATTCAGAAACTTTAGGAAGAAATGCAATCAGAGGTGTTTTGTCAGCACTGACTAAAATAATCTGTTCAACTTCTGCCTCAGGTTTGTCAGATGTGAAATTTTGTTTGCCAAGTGTTTATCCCCTTCGCCCTAAGAGTGAAGAGCTGTTGGAACCGCCACCTGCTCCTGGTCATATGGGCACAATGAGCAGTGGTGCAGGAGAGCAGTCAGTGCACAATGGCTGCACTGATGTTCAGAAGGGAGTTATGCATGCTGACTGCACAGACACAGCCCATCAAAAGCGCACCTATGATGCGTGCAGCCAAGGGCAAGATTTCAGCATCAGGGGCCCAGTTTAGCTATATTGCCCCATTCGCAAGAGTGATCAAGACAAAGTAGGTAACTCGCGTGTATTCTCAACAAAAGAGGTAATGCAGTGACAGACACCCTGGATAACATTTCCTTGATCACTTAAATGATTAAGTCTATCAATAACGACCTAATGGTAGTTGCAAAATGATAAATGAACGACTATTGATTAGGGCTGGGTGATATCTAAAAAAAATGCATCCATCCCTTTTCTTTAACCACTTGTCCTCTTCAGAGTCATGGGGGGTTAGGGTGGTATACAAAAATATGGGACAAAGCTCATATTTTCTTGGAGTAATGAAGGACATGGCATTTTATTTTTCAGTATGGGGTGGTCTGTACACCACATCAGACAAACTTTTAAAAGTAATTAATAGCCTAGCCAAGTTCTAAAAATTGTCAGTGGTTCTTTATTTTTTTATCTTAAGTTTTGGCTTTAGCCTGAGAAGTCCGCCCCCGTCCTATAAAATTGTAGCTAGGCTATCAAGGCTGTCTGCAATGTCCTAATCCTTTAAGGGAATTGACAATGGTAAAGTCTTATCTTGTTTGACCATCCACACATGCTGAGAATTTCAAGTTGGGATGATGTCATCTGAGAAGGAGGTAACAGCTAGCAACACTGTTGGCACTGTGTAAGAAAGTGTATGCTGAAAGAGAGTGAGTAAGCATGTATGTGTATGTCTGTACATACTGTAGTGTTTGTGAGCATGTGTTTCGCAGAGCATGGTCTTTTTATGTAATATTATTGTCTTGAAATTAACTGGCTAATTAGTGCTTGATTTTGAATAGATTTATCAAACTGACTTATGAATCTAATAAAATTTTGTTTGTTAATGGAGCAAACGTTAGCATCTTTCTTGGAGCTCATGGAATAGTGCTTTACTGAAATATCTTCTACATTTTTCTGTGTGTACTACTAAATTTTTTGTGGGCTACAAACTTTTTAAATTTAATACTACTTGGACAAATGGCTAGTGTAGTGTACAGTGTGTTCATGTATTAATGTTCTAAATCAGGGGTTTTCAACCTTTTTCAGACCAGGGCCCCTTTGGTGGATAGAGAGACAGAGCAGGGACCTCCTCTTTACACATAATACAATTGTGTTCCGGATTAGGCCTGGCCTATATTAACATGAGTATTAATTATATTAACCTGTTTATTTATGAATAAATGAATACATATTGATGAACCAGAACAGTACAAGAATTATAAACACTATTGATATAGGCTTACAGTTGTTACATTTTTACATTAGACATATAAATTTATTAACTGGCTAATCTGACTATTATTTTATTGACTATTATTTTTTGTCTGAAGGGTTTTAGCACGTTTTCCACTGGCCATGTGATTTTTACTGCAGCTCTACCCCGATTACCTCATAGTGCATCTCTGTACATTTTTGCTATTGTAACATTGTGTTGCTGCGTTTTCTTTGGTGCCTTCCTCATATAAGCCACATTTTTTTGTTATATCTACTGGTTGTAGTCTCTAAGCCCAAAATGCAAAATGCTTCCATTAAAAGTAAAATGTTGTATTAGCATTGGCAGTCTGTATGCAAAATTCAATTCTTGTGTGGTGGAATTTATTTTGTAAGGTGCATTGTGGTGTTGGAATGACAAAAATATTAGCAATCATTCCTATGTATCTATAAAGGATATGAGGTGGTAACTGCCTTTCTGTTTGTACCAGCATAACAGAGGGATCTTAGATGTGACTGAGAGCTGTCCCTGATCCTACTTCTTCAGCGAGTGAGAAGATCCCTCTTGGGGAACAGATGCTGCTGCATATGCAGAGGCTGGCTTTGTGTTCTCTTGTCAGCCATCCTTTCTGTAACTTGAAAATATTGTCGCTGTTTTCAGCTTTGACAGATGAGTTATGCATCGATGCTGCTTAATACTGTTTAGTTGTTCTTTTTGCATGAACATCACTTTTCTTTTTGGCTGAGGTAGCACACTGACCTCTGCTTTTAGATACTGCTTCTGCTAATTTAACCCCAAGAATTTCATAGGCATACAATTTTCACTCAATAAACTCAATAAGCAATAATAAAGACTTGAATGCCTATCGCAATCTGGCTTGGCTTCTTATGTAGAATCCATTTCTTACAGTTTGGGATTCCGCAGTCATTTTTTAACTAGGTCAAACAGAGACATTCATGGGTCTAAACACACTACAAAGTTTTTTTTGAAAGGACAGCTTCCTGACCGTGATGTCCGTAGTTATTTTCTGAGGGATAGCCAGAACTTCACCATAGCCTTCAGTGCTAGAAAAGTCAAAACCATGAAATATCTGAGACCCTGCGGTGGACATAGGAATATTGCTTGATTTATCTTGATTTATTCTGAAGAGCTCTATGTGATCAAAGTAGTAGCTGTTCACAGTGCAGCAATGAGCCTGGAACAAGTAATTTGCCTCTTGCTAATCCTCCTCTGCAACATAATGTGCATGTTGGTCATATTTAATTCACAAGTCCCTCAGCATTCCTGTTCTTCCCTTGAACATTCCGAAGGCTGGTTATTCCCTGACTTCTATCCATGATCTATCCATGGACAATATTCCAATATTCCCTGTGAAACTGTTCATTAGTGACAGGTCATTAAAGTTAAGGTGACTATGTTTGTTGAGGGTTAGAGTGCCTGAGCATATAATTATTGAGTGTTTCTCATATATAGCATCAGTCATTAAAGAAACGTCCTTTTAAACTAGTGAACTGTCTCTCCCAAAGGGTCACATTCAAATGTGAAAATTTTTCATTCTCTTATGAAAATGATTCAGATTCGGATTCGGATTCGGATTCGGATTGCCGTTAGCCTGAAATAAAAGGTATGAATTTGCTTACTTTGAAAATGACAGGAGATTGTTTATCTACAATCCAGCACTGATTTGGCAAACAGCTTCAGCAAAGAATGTATGATGTTCTATGAAAGGCAATTACACATGGATATTCATCTGCATACACCCGATACCTCATACTTCATTCACTGTTATTATTTAGATGAATAAAAATGTGCAGAAAAATGTAGATAAAATGTACTAATATTTTCACCGTTCATAATTGTAATAATAATGGTATTAAATCTATTTGCTATTCATTCTTGTATATGCAAAAATAGCATTATAAAGATACATGTAATATTTTTTCTTTCACCTTTGTTTCTACATAACACCACAAGTTTTATGGAAAAAAAATAGATAGAAGTAGAATAAAACCATAAACTATTATTTCCATCCATCGAACAATCCTTATCTTGGTCAGCGCTGTGGGGGGACGAGGTCAGGAGTCTACCTTAGAAAATATAGAGTACAAGGTAGGGTATACCCTTGATGGGATGCCAGCCCATTACATCACTTCTAAAGAAGAAGACATGGGTACTGTAAGAATGAACCTGCTTTCTTCTTATGTGATTTCACAAAACGTGAGCAAAAAACTTTTTTGTGGTGCGATATTGAAATGTTTTTAAAAGCCATCCATTCCAACAGTTTCTCCAGGGCAGGTCATGAGGGACTAGTAGCCCATTCCAAGAAGCATAGGGCATAAGGTAGGGGTACACCATAGAGATCTAGAGATGATTTAAAGTATACAGGAGAATTTGTGAAGGTTATATGCAAATACTATGCCATTATATATAAGGGACTTGAGCATCTGCGGATTTTGGCATCCGTAAGGGTCCTGGAACCAATCTCCTGCAGATACAGAGGCGCGACTGCAATTACGCCTTTACCGCACATGAATAAGGAAAACTAAACAGAATAAAACCACCTAACGAAACTGAGCAAAAATGAAATGCATTTAGGACTGGGAACAGCACAAAAATACTGAATTGCCATTACAATGATGAACCGATGGGTGCTAGCCTAAGTGTTGTACAATACGCTTCTATAAACTCTTTGACCAGCAGAAAAGCTTCATCTGGTTCATCACTAGAAATAGATGCTGTTGCGAGTAAATGGGGTTTAATGAACAAAATATGGAACAGATACAAGGTGTTTAATCTGGGAGCCTGACTGGGTACATGGCAAAGGGGCACTAAGGCAAAAATAGCACACACACATCCGCCATCAACAACAACACCAACAATGACAAATGCTCTACTGGTGAGCCAAGGCCTAAACCCTTACATATGAAGGGGAAAACACAGGTACAACACATGTGGGCAGTCAGGGCAGGGCAATTATGGCCCAATAGGCAGGCCAGTCTGCACTCTACATTCTCAACAATGAACATATTTTATGGCTTTTTTCCGCGCTGTAAAATTATTGAATTATAACTATTGGTTCTCTAGAGTAATTTATTATAAAAATGTACCTTTACTTTTTGGATAGGTTTTCTGCAATTTCTTTTGGATTCTTAATGCAGTAGCTTGATCATGGAATACCTGAAGATTAACACATTAATATATATTGCTATTAGGCTTGTTTCATTTGATGGAATAATGAAAAAGGCTGTTTGTGCTAGACTTCTACATTAAATAATGTGGCCTTATTATCTCTTCTTCCAAAAGGTGTCTGGCTTCATTTTGTATTGTTAGAACAAACACATTGGACAGATTCAACTCAAACTTGGTATATAGTCATCTAGTTTATATATGCTGATTTTCATAGTGTTGAAAATATCGTATACTAAAATATTCAGTCACCCCTTGCCTTTCTGGCATGCTACTCCTTGTCTTGTTACTCATGCAGGCTTCTCTATCAGGCTTAATAAAAAATTAATGTCCCAGAGCAGACCTGTGTCTCCACACATTTCCAGCTGTTGGACTGTTTGAGGCAGGGCCTTTGATAGAATGAAGTATACTGTATTTGTTTATATTGTCTTTATTGATAAACTCACGTGCATTTACCCTGGATTTCAGAGGGCACTGACTGATCCATTGCAGCAGATTTGAGAACTTGGAAGAGGTCCTCACTTGATTTGACAGATTGTATCAACTAGTTTAACTCGTCTTTCAGAGGATCCCAGTGGTGGCTACATTCTAGTGGTACACAAAGCAGGGGTATGAAGATGGATGGTGCATTAGCAGCCCTACCTGTTCCAATTGCTATATGGAGCAACAGAATAGTGACTTATTTCAGTCTTTTTACTTTTACAATCTTTTTACTAAAATCTGAAAATTACATTCCCTCCCCCGCCCTGTCATGCCCTTTCAGAGAGCCATAGCAAAACCATTAAGCGGCCTGTCATCTGCAATCACTCGGTGGTTTCTTGTGCATCACAGCACCAAGGATTACATGACACTTCAGCTGAGTGAGTTGCATTCAAATCGACTGACATGTTCCCAATTGTAAGCAATTTACTGGTAGGTTACAGGCCAGTTCACCTGCAATGACAGGAACGCTTCCCCTGGGTTTATGGAGAGTGGTATACATACTCTGCTAGTACAAATTTAAATAATTTTTTAGCATTTATGTTTTGCAAGCCAGCAATATAAGGTGAATATTCAAATGGTATTCAATAATTGATAAAAAATGTGTCAGTTTTTATCATTTAGTAGTTTTTATCACTTAGTAATTACCTTATCTGCATGTGTATAACTGTATCACTATTACCACAATAGGAATGTTAATATGGTCTTTTATTTGAAGATTTTAAGCATCAAGCAGCCCTTGTGTATACAAAATTAAATTCACTTGAACACAAGCCTACTGCATATTCTTTATCTGGAAAATGTTTTCTTTGGTATATGAAAGGTTTATTTAAGGATATAAATCTGGGAATGCATAGTCAGGACTGAACCGTACTCTTATTTTGGAAGGTTTTATTTAGTTTCCACATAGCCTAAGGAATTGAAGACATCTATACAACCCAAGACATCGGTGACGTGCTTTTGTGTTATTTATTTTTGTCTGTGATATTCAAAAATTTTTGGGTGGTTTGTGTGTCGTGCAGCAGCATGGATGTCAAACGGGGGCATTATGTGACTGGCTGTGAGCTTCGTGCACCCCCAGCCAGGAGCCCCCTCTCTGCATCTCAGTGGGATATCTGGCAGGTGTCCTTGCCTGTCGATGTACTGGGAATGCCACATGCTGGCAGCATTTTTCCCCAGCCTTCCATATCATATTCCATATCAAGCCCATCTCATGTGTACATCTGGCTGCTTTGCCTTTATATCCCCATGGTCTGCCACACTCATTTTCATGCTGAGTCCTGAAAAAGACTCCCCATGGTATTTTGTGTCCTATGTTGATTTTATCATGACAATGCCGCAATGATGCCATGCATGCAAGTGAAGTGGAATGTTTTTCTAGGTACACATCTGGTTGAAATTCTGAAAATAGATTATCTCTATGGTTTATACAGTAACTGGCCACTCCATTAGATACAACAGTTCAATTGTTCGTTGAAAGAAAGAGCATATGTCAGCAGCACAATGCATAAAACCATGCAGATGCAGGCGAAGAGATTCAGTTAACATTCACATCAAACACCAGAATGCAGAAGAACGGTGACTTTGGAAGTGACATGGTTGTTAGTGCCAGATGGGCTGGTGTGAGTATTTCAGAAACTGTAAATCTAACCATCTCCAGGGTTTACAGAGAATAGGCTGAAAAAGAAAAAAATATCCAGTGAGCGGCAGTTCTCTGGGTGAAAATGCCTTGTTGATGGCAGAAGTCAGAGAAGAGTGGCCAGACTGGTTCATGATGATAGAAAGGCAACAGTAAGTCAAATAACCACTCTTTACGACCAGGGTATGCAGGAGAGTATCTCTGAATGCACAGCCTTGAAGCAGAAGACCACACCAGGTGCCACTCCTGCCAACTAGGAACAGGAAACAAACTACAGTGGATATGAGCTCAAAAAAATTGGTATACTGATATATGCCCAGTAAGCCTGCCAAATACGGAATAATAAATTTCTGGATATTCAACACTTGGGTCCATTATACCACAGATGGAAAGATCTATACAGGGATGATATAAAGAAGAGCCTAGGAGAGAATGTTGTCCTGAGTTGAGCAGTGGAATCAGTCAAACAGGTGACTATAAAATCTGTAGAAGTAAGTATACACTTCAAGAGAATTTAGAGAATTCCATATAGAATTCTTTGGTTTATTTGTTTTAATTGCAGGCCGCAACATCACAGTGGACAATTTATTCACCACTGTCCCTTTACCTGAGAAGCTCCTTGAAAAGGACCTGACCATTGTTGGGACTTTTTGTCAGAACAAGCCAGACATACCGCCCAGCATGAAACTATCCAAATACAAGGATGTGCATAGCTCAGACTTTGGTATCTATGGAAACATGACCATGGTTAGCTATGTACCAAAAAATGTCCCCCTGCGCAGCATGCATGGTGACAGAGCATTGGATGACTGTGTAGAAGAAACCAGAAGTGATCCAGTACTATGACAAAACAAAAGGAGGAGAGGACACCATGAATTAGATGCTTTGCACCTACTCTTGCAAAAGGAAGACACAGAGGTGGTCCATTGTGCTCTAGCACAATGTGTTGTGTGTCGCCACCCTAAGTTTGTACACCATTATCACAGCACAGCATACTGATTACATGGGGGTGTAACACATGCACGATGGCTATTCATCAAGGAGCTGGCTAAAGAGCTGCAGGGGTGTGCAGAGGGTATACCCAAGTTCCAAAAGAATATATGAGAAGCAATGGTAAGATGTGGGGTGGAGAATCAAAACCCAGCCACCCCCCAACCCCAGGAAAAAGTCACACGCGGCCAAGTAAAAGAGAAGAGATGTAAAATCTACCCGTCTGTCAGTGGTTGAAAAGTCACCACTTGGTGTTCACAATGCAACATACCTGTGTGCAAAGATCAGAGGAACAGCACCACTGTTGTAATTTGCTCTGAATGCATGCAATGAGGGGAAAACAAAGCAATTCAAGTCGATGTTACTGTTCTCACCTACATTCTCTAGGCCCTTCATTTATGTTAATGTTAGTATATTACTTATTTTAGTTATTAGTATATTAGTTACAGTGACGGAAATAATTATTTGACCCCCTGTTGAATTCCTAAGTTGACCCATTTATAAACAAATGAGAAGTCTATAATTTCACT
>JAAGVU020000008.1:23284312-23302720 GCA_011763525.2 Mormyrus iriodes | reverse complement strand
ATATAGTGAAATTACACTCTTAATAAGAAGATAAATGTGTTAAAAAGTTTATGAAATCAATTTCATTTACTAAATACGTGAAATTTCTTTTTCATCCAACTTAGAATGAAAATTCAAGTAAATCTACCAGCATGGATAACATACAGTGCACGGGCAGTAGATATGGTGAAATCATCATGTTTACTTATGTGATATGTCGAAGTGATCTCACAGTGATCTTTGTACCTCACATTTCATCGCTCCACTAGCACGCTCACTTCACTCACCAAGGGAACCGAAAAGTTTTACACGGTTTTTCCAGATCGTGGGGGGACTGTGCCTCTTACCTATGTCAACTGTATTAAAATTCATCCTGTTTCTATGTAATAAATGAGAACTGCTAAGTGAAAAGTCAAAGGGGGCTATTAATGGGTAGTTAATAATAATGATATGTCTTTTTAATCGCACCAAATGAAGTTTTTGTTTTAGGTTTTATTAAATGAGGCAAGAGGCAAATATGCCAGCTGTCCACTTTGCAGTATCAAGCAGTGCACAGACAGAAGGGGATCCAGGAGCCCGGCAGCTGCATACAGAGCAGCACAAGGTGCACGAGGCAGAATTTAAAAGGCAGGAAGGCCCAGATAAAGAATTTCACTCATGTTACTTAGGTGGACGAGAACCGAAATTCTTATCAAATCAAATGCATGTTTGACAGTCCACATCTATTTGATAGCACTAGACAAAGAAGGCCATGCAATGTGTCACTATGATAACATAGCAAGTAAGTAAAAACAAAGCCATCAACCTGATTTCAGAAGATTTTTCGTCAAGGTGTCCTTGCAGGTGAATTATGTTTGGCAATCATTTGATAATCAGCACAGACCCATGGCTAATTATATAGAGTGTTGGTTACAAAGTTTTTGTGGCAACTACCCCCCCCCCCCCCAGGCAACAATTATTTCATGATATACTGAGGAAGGGATAATGTAGTTTCAGTTTTTCTTATTTGCCTAGTCTATTTTACCAGTCTAGCCGGTTTCCCCAGTACAAGATATTGTCAACCTATGTCCGACTACCGAGCATTTCAGATCCCAGCTTTTCTGAGTGCCTGATTCTCCCTTGTGTGGTTTGTCATGTGTGTTTGCTGCCCAGTGTGTGTCCTTCCCAGTCTGTGTATCTATTATCCCAAGTCTACAGTACATATGAGCCTGCCTCCACCCCTGGGGCCGACCTACTGGCTCCTCGACCCTTGCTTCTTTTTCTATGCCTCTTGCCTCACGTTTTGGCTCCCTGTTCCCTTTGTATTTGGGTCCCTTATCACCAAGGTGTGTCATTACAGTGTATCCTGAGGCCATTTGAGAATCACTGATATAGAAGACAAAGACAACAAATATTGTTAATATTTATCAACATATGTAGAGAAAGCTAGATGGATTTCCATCAATGAAAGATAAAAATTTATGCACACAAATTATTACATTGCCAACTAACAGGTTTAATTTATTTCTTAGAACTTGCAGTTCATCATTGAGACACAGGCAGAAAATTAAATAGACATCAAGAGAGAAGTGGCATCCATGTCCACACCAAAGATACATCAGTTAAAACACTTAACAAAGAGTATAGCAGGGACACAAGGGATCGAGCCAACGATCAGTACACATATTTCTCCTGAAGCATTTTTCTCTCCTGCGTGATCAGTGTATCAAGACATCAAAATTGTCTTCTATGGAAAACAATGTTTGAATAAAGGATTAAATATGGCAAATAGGTGGCATGGTGGTTCAGTAGTTATCATTGTTATCTCATACCTCTAGGGTTGGCTGCTGTCCCATGGAATTGGTAAGGATGTTCCTTCCAATGGACCAGCATCCCATCCAGGGTGCAGGGGCTTTGTGCCCTTGGGTGCCCTTGGTAGGCTCCAGCTGACCCTACCTTGAAGGATGGATAGATGGAATTCTTCATATAATATTGCAAAAAATCCACACATACATAGAAAATGAATATCTGGATATATGTTTAGAAAGGATCAATTACTGATGTGAAGAGTATGGCCACACTAACCCCTAACAAGAATGTCTGTATAAGAAGTTACTTAAAATATTAAGTCATTGTGGTTTATATCATTTTTTTTTATTACTTTCGTTTAAAGGAGAGTTTCCTTTGTTATTCCCATCCTACTCCCATTCATTCCTCAAATGCCAGACAGGACTCTGGTCCATACTAAAACTCTCCCCATCTTACGTTGTTCAGTTTGTTGTCATGGCAATAGTGGTTCTCTAACATAATTATTCCAGCGCTAATCCATTAGGCTTCTTGTCTTTTTCTGTTACCACATCTGTTAACATCTGTTACCATGTTACCACATGTGCGTTGCGTCTGTGGCACGGATCTGCGCGTTTGTCCACACTACCCGCATTACTGCTGCGGTGCTGCTACCCAGCAAACATGCCCATGTGGCCCCACCATGGGCAGGTGTGGGTCTACTGTGGGCCAGTGTGTGCAGGGCAAACCCACACTAGTCCCAGCCGGGCCCCCTGTGGGTAAGCCCATGCAGCGCCTGCAGCATTTTTGTCCTATGGGCCCCATTGAGGGTTTACCTTGGACAACCCATGTGTCAACAGCACAGGACAGCTATAACCTCATTTTAGGATTATTGATGCTCTAAGGCAGGGCTGCCCATTTCTGCTCCTGGAGACCTACCACCCTGCAGAGCTTAGGTGCAGCCCTAATTTAACACACTTGATACAGATACTCAGGTCCTTCAGTAACATCTCAGTATTACAGCCAGCTATGTTAACATAGGACCTGATTATCTGTTGGTTAAAGCTGGTCAACTTTACGGTCTTTTCTAAATCAAACATTCTATTATCGATGGCCATTATCATACGTAAACTCAATGCAGAAAGATCGGGCTTGCAGTAACCAGCAACCATGCCTATTTGGGGCCCATATGGAGCCACTACAGGCAACCCACTGTGGGATACCGGCATGATTCTTATGTTTGTGAGAATGACCGTATATAAGCATAGTATGCTACTGGCACGCTTTCATTTTCCTAATAAAAGTAGTTCTGCGAATTTCAATTAGGCTCACAAAGTGAATAAAATAGTTCATGTTCCACTTTTTGCTTGTTGCCAAAATCATTGAGGGCGTGACCCCCTTTTCTTGCTTGATGACTTAATTATACTTCTTGCATGGCTGTGGCTTCTTCTTTGGGCAGTGGATGTGACTGTGCTGATAAGGGCAGAATACATTCAAAAGTGAATAACTTTAGAAGCACTTTTTTGACTTAAGTGTTTGATGGGAGAATAGATCCCATTGTTTTTAACATATTTCAGTTATCTGCGGTTTACCTCGGTCTAAAAAGAATTTAAAATGTGTATCAATATGTGTTTTCGTTGTTGCTTCATCCTTTGAGGGTTATAAAAAGCATGAATCTCCATTATCATTGATACATGATATTTTGTCATTGCTCTATCATCTCTTGAGAATGAGGCTAAATCGTCAGAATCCCTTTCAATTAAGAGAGTACAGTACTGTATAATGATGTACAATGTACTTTATTATTACTGTATTTAATGTCTGTAATGTCGTACGTTTATCAATTAAACTTTACCATATGTAAGTACACGAAAATAACATTATATGTGAAGTCCTCGGACGGTTCACTGTAAAGGCCAATTCATACTTCACTTTTCCGCGACCCGACCCCGGATAAGCGGCAGACAATGGATGGGTGGATGGACTTTTCCACGACCCGACCCCGGATAAGCGGCAGACAATGGATGGGTGGATGGACTTTTCCGCGACCCGACCCCGGATAAGCGGCAGACAATGGATGGGTGGATGGACTTTTCTGCGTGCACTTTGAGTTGCGAACGAGGGGACGTGATGTAATTTTCGTCATCCGGGTCGGGCTGAGAAAACCTTGCGCGTCGACTACACATGTGCAAGATAATTGTCTATCTCAGTATATCCAGTAGGTGGCGTGCATGTAAACCTTTTCCTTTCGATTTGTTCAGCTCAAAACAATAAATATAAATAGTTCTGGAAAACACTTCTCATCTATATTTGTTCAAGATTAATGCTATATTACTGCAGAGCCCCTAAGAGGTCAGGGTGGAATAAAAGGCTGTTACTAATGACTGTACTGTGTCAGTTTAAAGTACAAAACATAGAATTAATGGACTAATAAGTATAAACCTAAAAGATACAGACTGTCCAGTTAATTGTGCTTTAAGCATTAAACTATGGGGACAATGCACACCATGTAACTTTCATGTGTGATTTCATACATGTTTATTAATAATTGCACTGTTTTCACCGCCAGTAACCGTAAACAAGACAGCTGGGCTATTGAACGCGAAGTGCACACACAAACATAATTTAGGTTTATCCTTGCCGTCACGTTGCAGCAAATAACAAGTTGGAAAGTGCAGTGGGATTGCAAAACTATTATAAAAAAATTCCCCACCCTGACCTCTTAGGGGCTCTGCATATTCCAGCTATGTCTTTATTATAATTTATTTCTACCCAAAAATCATATTTTATTACAAGAATCTAGTAGTACTTTCAATGAGTAAAGGGAGAGGTAAAAAATAAATATTAAACATATTTACTGTCTATATTGTTTGTGAGGCAAAGTCGACATCAGTTAAGTAGTTTTACAAGAAAAATTTCGTTTTTATCGGTTTAAAAACCTGAGAAGACTTGAAACTGATGTGATAACCCTAATCTCTGCCTGCTTCATTCAGACCTAAGAGGCGACATCTGCCTTCTGCTGGTCTGGAGGAATATCATTGCAGTACGCATGCGTCCATCATCCGCCGATCATCCACAACTACAGTATGGACACAAGCTGCCGTGTGGATGCCCGCCTACAGACCAGAAGCGCACACGGAAAGTGTAAAGTATGAGATAGGCTTCAGACCAATAAACTCCTCAGAAGCAGACTTCAATTGAAGATGTGACTTCTGGCTTGGGGGGGATGACTTCGATTGAGTGACTGTGATTCATTTGCAAAACAAAAGGCGTTAATTGGTGCTGAAGAGCAGGCGGGCAGCTTGTGTGGGGAGTAAGGTGGGGGGTGGGGCTCCTTACAAGAGTCTCCTTTTCTAGTGCAGAGCTCTTCTTTTCAAACACTTGTCAAAAAGCTAATTGTTCCTCCAGATTTTAGTATTGTTCTAATTTTGTCAAAATCCAACGGAAGAAACAAAAATTTCTGTCAATGTTCTGATGTTCCAAACTGATTAACTGTTCGAGCTGAGTTTCATTTAATGAATGCTGATTTATAGTCAGGAAAAAAACAGGCTCTAAGTTTAATTTCTTCATAATTTGTCTTTTGCGTGCAATCATCACTGAACCAGCTCTACCTACAACAATGGACCCTCTTGTGATTATCACCAGAGAAAGTTTTAATTCCTATGTTCAAGAAGATGCGTTCTTACCCTGTCGGCTGGTGCTTCTAGACTTTTTTGGGTCCTTGTCATGATGAGCTGAGCTTCCTTGTTCACCCTTGGAGCCACCTTTTTTGAGTCTTTGATTTTTGGGAGGTACTAATTATAATGGAGTGCTGAGCAACAGCTACATTCAGTGAAACTTCAATGGCTCCATCGACCGAAACTGACATTTCGCTCGCCTGCTGACATGCTGTGAGGGTGCTCTGTTCTGCAAGCTCTCTTCCAGTCAGATAAAAAGGCATTTTTAGGTGTTTCTTTGACATCACCTCATATCTGTGCATCATTTATATTCATGGAGAAATATGCAGGCATCAAAGATGAGTGTATCTAGTTCTGCTGGAGGAAAATGAATTACTTTTTTGACCTTTAAATACATGCGTTGATTCATTGGTTTATTCTATACTTCCCAGTCGAGTATACTGTACACACAGTATGAAAACCTCTGAATTTTATACTCGCTACTTTAATAATCTAAGGTCATTGAAATCAATAGCTCCTTAAAATGACAAACCGACCACTTCTGTTTTATCTAAAATTAAAACTCTATAATAAAAAACAATAGAACATCTACAGCATAAATCCTTCTGTGGTCACATTCAAAAGTAATATGCTCCATCAGTCTCACCTTTGCAGCCTCTTCCTCTCTTATTCATACAATATGTGCTTGCTACAAGTAATCTAAAATTGATCTTTCCACCAACAGATAAAATTGCCATATGACTTCAGAGTGGATGGCAATGAGAATTACAGCATACAGCCATTTAAAGTTCAGAATGCTAGCTTTTACATAACAAAGTGCATCAGACAGATTGTGCTATACCTATACTACCCAAATTTACACTATTGGAAAGAAAATGCCATGACTTCACATCTATACACAAAAGCATGGGTCAAATGATAAAAACTACCTTCACTATAAAAGCACTTTTGGACTATAATCTCTATCCTCAGCTGCAATATCTATAAATGGCTAAAATCATTAATTATGCATCCTCTGTTTTAGCCGGAGACTGGACACTAGACTGGTGGAGCAGCCTCCTCTGGGCTGGGAGGTGGAGATTAAGATGGAGTAGTCTCTTCTCAGCCAAGACGTGGAGATTCAGGTAGAGTAGCCTCCTCTGGGCTGGGAGGTGGAGTTTCAGGTAGAGTGGCCTCCTCTGGGCCAGGAGGTGGAGTTTCAGGTACAGCAGCCTCCTCTGGGCCGGGAGGTGGAGTTTCAGGTACAGCAGCCTCCTCTGGGCCGGGAGGTGGAGTTTCAGGTAAAGCAGCCTCCTCTGGGCCAGGAGGCGGAGATTCAGGTACAGCGGGTGAAACTGGCTCCTCCAACCTAGGATCCTGGGGTTCAGGTGATCCAGCCTCGTAGACATGTTCAGCCTTCCAAATTATACAAATAATTTTATAAAGAAATGATAAACTAGAGAATAATGAACAATTATGAACAATTAAAAACAATTCCCGTTCCCCCTACTGTGGACTCCTGTTGGCACAGCTGATGGAGAACTTAAAGGGACCCACCACAACCCCCAAACTGCTTGCCTCTCAGATTAGAAAGATGCGCGGTCCAACACTACACCTCATCAGGTATCAGCAAATTTTAATGTAAAAAATGTAAAGACAGTATTACATGCAAAAATAAATGCTAGTTTCTAGAGCAACTGGAGTTAAGGGCCTTGCTCAAGGGGCCAATGGTGGCATCCCTCTGCTGACCATGGGATTTGAACCAGTAATCTTCTGAGTTCCAATCCGCAGAGCTGTCCCCCCCCCCCCCCAACAAATTATTATTTTCTTTGTTTTGTATTTTTTTGGTCAGTGCATAATTCCATATATGTTATTTAGTAGTTTTGATGTCTTTATAATTATTCTAAAATACAGAGAATAGTACAAATAAACCTTTCTATGGGTTCCAAACTTTTGACTGGTACTGTACTTGTAATAGGCAGGAAGGCGCAGACTAGCCCCGAGTCACAGAGAAAGCACAACAAACTATTTACAGGGGAGTTCACAGTTCAGCTGCTGCCATGCATTTGGTGCTGCAGTATATTGAGGGATACATTGGTATTTTCTCAGAGCTGAGGGGGACACGACCCCCCCCCCAAAGTACGCATGGTTACCCCCATGCAGATCTGTATTATTTTTCTGGTTGTTCGGTAGGTTTTATAAACATAAGTACTGTATTTAAAGTTTAACATTACATTAGGTTGATATGGACTACTCTCATTAAGTAGTCAGTGTTCCTGAGGTTCAGCTTCCGTAGATAAAAAAGAATGCCATAGGTAGGAGGTATTTAGTAAACAGACCAAACTGCAGTTTTTATTTGAAATAAAACAAAGCGGTTACACATTACTTGATGGTGCACAAATACTCAGTAATAACAGAGGTAAAAATCATGAGCAAATGATGAACAAATATAGTCACTACTTGAGATGAAAGACGTGTAACGATTCAGTAATGATGAACAAACATAGCATCAGTATTTCACTTGTGCTATTCATTACTTGTTCCTTCAGTAGTTCCTTCAGCAGTTCACCAATGCTTACAGAATTATATATAGATATAGTAACAAATATAGTAACTGCTTTGGAAAAAGGTGGCTTCATGATTCATTAATGTTGAGTATTTAACTTGTGTTATTCATAACTTGTTCCTTCAATAAAAAATGATTTGTGGAGTGTTATTGTTCTCAGAGGCCCTTGGAAATCAGATCTGCACAGTGTCTGGCCTAGAGCTGAAAAGATACTAGACTCTAATGTCATTCAGACCCCTCTTGAGTTGCTTAACATGCTAGTTTATCCAATCTCGTTATATACTTTAAGCTTGGTTATTCTAAAGATAACTATCCACCAAGTTCTTACCACGATGCCTGCTGTATCTTTTGTAGGCTTATAAAAATGGGCAACTATGTAATGACTTCACATTTTAATTATAACTACGGCAATTGATTACTCAGATAATTAGCTAGTCTGTTACTACTTTGATTATTTGGTTATTACAATGTATCTTGCCAAGCAACTGTATTTCAAAGATTTTGCAATAAATTTGTGTTTTAATTGCTAAAATGATTATTTCAATTTAATTATCTAATATAAAAAGCAATGTTAATCCATCGGCCAAACAACTGACATAGTTGGCTGTCAAACAAGACCACTAATCAATTGTAAAATTTGCTGTCTACTACTGTATTATGATACGGTTATTATCTACGTTGCTGAATAGTTGTTGCAGTCCCAAACATAGTCATTTGTTATCAGTAGGCTACATTTGTTTATCATTAACAGGGTGAAGTCCAACAGAAGCCCCAGAATTTCCAGCTGAAGTGCCAGATGACCCTCCCACTGACTGGACATCAAGACTAGACACTGGCTACAATGAAATACACACCTTATACGCACATATGATTTAATAGTCTAAATATAGTTGCAGGGTTGTAGGTCCAGAAGTACAGGTTTGGGGATATTTACTTTATATAAATGTAATATTACATGATTTTAAAATTGTTTTTAGCTTAGTACTGTAAAATGTTTAACTACTGTATGCAATGTAGATCAGCTACTTTCATCTATTATTTTATGTAGTTTTTTCTTTTGTTTTGCAATTAGGCACATCATAACTAACAAAAGACCAGCCTACTATTAAAATAGAAATATAATCATATGTATATATATCCCAAGATGGTTAACTAAAACTATGTACGCTAGCTAGCTCATTGTTACTCCCTGCCCATCATATCTGCCTGACCCTCCTGTCTCCTTCCTCACATAGCCTTGATGAGCCACGCCTGGTGCTTGTTGCCCCTATGGGTCACCAAGTGTCAAGCGCTCATTTCCGTGCACAAAATACATTCTGTGTCACAAAAAGCATTATTTAATGATGAAATCAAGTAATGCCTTGCTACATTTTGTTCATGAAAGCATAAAGACTTCACTTTCTTTTGTGCACAGAAATCAAAAGGAACGTTTCATTTTGTGCACAGAATTGATATCAGCACTTTGCATTTCGTGGAAAGAAGTCATTTTGTGGTCGAAATGCATTTTGTGAATGATACACAGTCATTTCCGAGGAAGGTCCAGACCCACTTCTCCTAAGCCTCCAGAGCTCAACCCAGAAGGGGCCCCATAGTCCTAGTCCTAAATCACTGCTCCAGAGAGGGCCTTTCTGTCCATGCACCAGGCTCCTGGCCCAGAGATGGCCACTCTGCCTGCGCCTCAGGGCCCTGGCCCAGAGATGGTCACTCCATCTGAGTCCCTGGCTTCTATCCCAAGGGGGGCCCTTTCCCCTGCATGCCTCCAAGTGTCCTGGCTTTGCCCTGCTCACCTCCAGGTGTCTTGGCTTTGCAGGCTTGCCTCAAGGTGTCCCTTCGGCTGCAGCCTCATCTCCTGGTGTCCTGTTGGCTCTTGCCTCATCTTCTGCCATCCCGTCAGCTCCAGCTTTGTCTTTTGGTGTTCCGTCGGCTCTTGTCTCATCTCCTGACTCATCTTCTGGTGCCCCGCCAGTGCCTGCCTCATTTCCCTACACCTGACTCCCCAGCCACCACCAGACCGACACCTGACTCTCTGGAAGATGCCCCGCTGGAATATTTAAAGTGCGATCATCTGGGCCTTGTCCTAAGTCGCACTCCATGGTTCCCCTGTCTCAGCCTAAAGTCTGCACCGACCAGGTCCTAAGTCCCAGTGCAGTCAGTGGTGTCAGCTGGGGCCCCGGAGAGGGGCTGGCTAAATCTCAGCCTCCAGGAGGGGGAGACGGGGGAACACTATCCGTGCCAGCCCCCTAGACTCTCATCTGCCTGACCATGTCTGCCTGGACACTAATCCTCCTGCGACCAGGTGGAGAGGAGCCGCAGTGCCCTCATGCTCTGGCCTTGCAGTCCCCTCAACACCATTTAGCCCAGCAGTCCACATGGTGTCCTCCTGATGCTGCGCTGCAGTTCCCTCAGCACCCTCCTGTTTATGCCCTGTGGTTCCCTTGGTACCTGCATGCTCCTGTACTGACATTCCCTCGGCACCCTCCTGCCCCTGCCATGCTGACCCCTTGGTGCCCTCTGGTCTCGCTGGCCCTCCAAGGCCTTCAGGCCCTATGGTTCGGACATGTCCTGCCTCTCCAGGGAGCAGGCTCAGGAGGCTTTGCGTCTCAGGTTCATCACCCAGATCTTCAGGGTACAGAAGACTCCACAAACATTCCCCGTTCCCTACTGTCCCACCTTGGTCCCTGTCCCGCTACCAAGTCTTGCGTCCGTTTTGCCCTGTCCTGTGTCCCCTGTTGCTCTCGCTGGTGTTTCCTTCTCTATCTCCATTGTTCCCCTTCTCATTTGCCTTGTTTTTGTGTGGCATGTTCGCTCTGTCTCTGTTTCTGTTTGTCCCCGGTGCCTGGTTCCATCTTGTCTCGTCAGTGTGGTGCTATTCTGTGTACTTTGTCGGTCCTGCTGTGCCCTGTCCTCTCCAGTGACCCATCCAAACCCAGCTCTGTGTGTCCGTCCTTGTGTTCAGTCCCCTTGGTCCCCTCCCCTCTTTGTCCTTCATGCCTGGATGGCATGATTAGGGTGGGGGGGTACTGTTACGTCCTGCCCATCATATCCACTCGACCCTCCTGTCTTCTCCCTAACGTGGCCCTGACGAGCTATGCCTGATGCTTATTGTCCCTCATTAGTCTTTGTATACAAGTTCCTGTTTGTCTCGTCAGCCCCAGTTTGGTCATTAACGTCGCTTCTCCCGTCTGCCCGTGTTTCTTCCCAGTACTGCAACTAAAGCAGTCCCGTTTGATTTCCAGCCCCTGTTCAGTAAACCCCCCCCGTTCACCCAAACACCTGCCTCTTAGTCCTTTGTCTTGCGGATCATGACACTCATGGCCTCAGCCAATGTAGTCTGGAATTGATGATTGCTGTAAACACAAATAATCTGTACCTAATCCATTACTGTCATACATACAAACTATTTCATCAAGTTGCGCAGCTGCCTTCCTCAGATCTGACACTGACTTTCTTACTATGTTTCTGTTTGGTGTTTTCAGCCCTTCTCTTCTCCTTCTGGGTGTGATTGCTATTGTCTAAATGTGAAGGAGCTGTCCCCCAATTAGCACTGAGAAAATAAACAGAAATAAATAAATTGAGAACTAAATAAAGGTAGAAGGTAAAGAATAAAAAAAAAGAAAAGAAAAAATAGTGCAATAAATTCTAATATTATAAATTAAATTATAATATAAACAAAAACTACATAAGTATTTACCTGTGTTTAGGAGTCTGCTTTGATAAATTAAATTATATGGATTAAATGGATTTATTAATTTATTTATTTGATGAATGAGCATTTGTTTGTTTTTTTGTTTGTTCATTTCTAATCATGGTCCCTTTGGTCCTCCATATCAATGTGCAAAAATACAAAAGCTGAACAAGAGAGTACCACCAGTATACCACTGACGATCAAAGGCTTTGTCTGACCTTTGCAGATTTCTTTCCTAAGAAAGTAACTATTTTATTCTGACACCCTCTGGATCATCTTTCACCTAGGGAGCAGAAGTCTCACGGTGAGAAACATGAAGATGAACTGAAGTGAGGAAGACAAGTTCAGATATAACAGTTAAAGACATTGTTGCTTTCCCAAATCACAATGTCCTTTTTTAAAAAAAATGTTCAATAAAACAGGAACACATTTAAAACCTGACTGAAGTCAGTTTAGTCTGCATTTATCTATTGTGGATGTTTCCGAACATTTGAGTGCCATAAGCTTTTGCAATGAGGGAATCTGTACTAGAAACTGAAAAATGAGAATTAAATGTAAGCCAGTAATATTAAAATCACCAAGTCCACAGGGCCTATCTCTAAATTTGACATATGATCATTTAGGCCCTTTACTCCAACAGTTTGGTAGAATGGGGAGGAGGGAGGTGTCACCCATTCCTTTATAGTGAAGCCATAAATCTGGTGACATTAAATACCATACTAGGGTATTAAAAATAATAGTACTGGCCACATGCACCATAGCTTGATGCTCACTGTACCACTGACTGGCAGTGCCTGGAAATACCATATCCTGAACCATAGGGATGCATCATTTTTAAGGAAAATTGCCAATACATTTTAAACAACACATATTAAAAATTCACATTTTGAGTTTGAGGTTAGTAGGAGTTGGCATTGCCAGAGGTAAAAGACTTCTTTCTGTAGTTGATAGTGTATATTTTTGTAAGCTTTTGATTTAAAGGCTGAGAAATGTATACTACATATAAAATGGATGAAAGGAAAATTGTGGTTTGAGGCAAATATTTAAAAGTCTGCAAGGCCCACAAAATAGATGGCCTTCAACAATGACCATCAGCATTAGGCATCATCAAAGGTGATCCAGAGGAAACTTCACAGGATGCATTCATGTTGGGCTGTGTCACTTCAACTGGCTGCATACTCAGTGATGCAAGGATTATAGGAAATGGGCTGCCAAACACTGGAGAAATATACTTTGAACTGAAGTCACCATTAACACTATTCTGAGCAAGCAGCTGTATAGCTGTCAGGCCTGCCTATTGTGTTTCCCTATGGTATCTTAATCGACACTTACCCTGGCCTGATTGCCTTTATGTGTTGCATCTGTTTTCCCTTTTCCCCTGGCTCACCAGTTGAGTATTTTCTGTGTCTTTGTTATCTTAGTCTGCTCCTTTGCCATGTTCCTGGTCAGGCTCCTGGATTCACTCCTTATACCTGTTCCTTGCCATGTTCATTAAACCCCAAGTACTCGCACCTGCATCACAGTTTCCCTTTACCCATGGCTGGTGGTTTGTGACAGAATGCATACCATGTGATGTGAGCCCTGTTCCTGTTGTCTTGAGTCCGGTCCTGTGTTACCTATGTCCTAAGCCCTCTTATGTCTGGCCCTGCAGCCCTATGCCCCCAACAGTCCTGTGTCATCCATGCTCCTGTGTTGTCTTGAGCCCCTGTGTTTCAGGCCTCCCTCTGCAGGCCGGTAATCCAGGTTCTGACCGGGTCATGCTACCTTGAGAGGGGTGCCTGCCAGGCCGCAGAGACCTATCTGTAGTCCATCCCTGTCTCTTTTCATTTTTGGGAATCCAGGGCACCGGTGGACGCAAACCGGATTCTGTCCTATGTAGACCGGTAACCCGGGGATCCCAGGTGGATGCCAGCTGAGTTTTGAGCACCTTGAGAGACTTGCCTGCCAGACAGCAGAATCCTGAGTTTACCTGTTCCTAGCCCAAGGTCCAGTCATGTCCTTTGCCTTGTTGTCTTGTCTCTGGTCTGATTTAGTTGCCAGTCCTGTTCAGTCTTGTCCCCAGTCTCTGCACCTGTCTCCAGGCTTGGTACCAGTTGCCGGTCTATGATCTTGTCTCCAGTCAAATCCAATCGCTAGTCCAGGCTTGGCACCAGTACAAAATGCCTGTTGCCAGTCCTCTCTCCAGTCTCATTGCTAGTCTTTATTTTGTCTCTACCCGAGGCCTCCGCAGGCTGGTAATCCGGGAACCCAAGGCAGACAGCAGGTGTGAATGGTCTGTGCCACCACCATGTCTATATTGATTAAACCTCATGTAGTTGTAACTGCATCCCTCTTTCCTTTCACCCATACCTGGCAGTTCCAGCAGTGAAATTTCCCATTAGCTACATATACTTATATTATGCAAACAGCCACTGACACTGTATGCCCTATTTAGGTAAACCAAACTTTTCAAAACTAAACATTCATATTCTACTGTAACTATTAAATTCGTCTTATTGCCCATGATCAATTATGCAACCATGCCAGAGAAAAAGCATTTCATTTGTAGTGTTTATGTTCAGCATCACTCAGTCAATATGCATACCACAGGGAAAGTTGCTTATGTGGCCTAGAGTCAGACAAGGTCAGCTTTTTAAAAGTTAATTCTAAGAATAGTGAGGGCAATGTACACGCACACATACACACACACTAAATACATGTAGGGGAGAATAGCAGAGCAAAATGTCACCAGCTCACTGTCAAGGACCTTAACTTTGGCTGTGGCGACAAGGGAAGTTCCACCTCCTCTAAAATGTCACAAAACATTTTGTCAAATACAAACCATTGTATGTGCATTGCTTTTACCAAGAGCATGCTAAAACATGTTCAAACTCATGGATAATTCACTCAGAATTAGGAATAATATCCTGCCAGTTGTCTAATGTGATTTTTTTTTGTCATACATAACATTCCCATGGCAGCACGATCTAGTAAAACTCATAGAATTGCAGCTTCGCTGGACTTCAGTGGCACTTCTATTTTCAGTGCAGCAAAGCTAGACGTTCATTGGACAAATGCTTCAAAGTGTCATTTCCAGGGACACTCAGGGTTTCTGATAGTAAATGGCACTTCAGAATATTGTTTGATTTCAGTGAAACAAAGCAAGACATATATTGGACAAATTCTTGAAAACGTCATTTCCAGGGAAGCTCAGCGTCTGTGGGTGTGAATGGGGCAGGGGGTGGGCCAGGACACTGGACTGCTGGAATGCTTCTAAAGAATGTTACATGCTCTGTTTCCTGACCTCTCCAAAAACCTTGATGACCAATATCAACAGGGTAAGTCTGGATATTTCTGACTGAGTCAGGTGCCACTGTCCCGTACGTGTACCACATGCTAGTTTGATCTTAAAAAAACAAGCTTACCTTATTATAAAAAGCAACCATTAACTGCCATTAAGCAAGGCTCTAAAAGATAGTTTCAGGGAACAAAGGGCAAAAACCACTCAGACATTCATGTTATACTGTTGTCTTTTTTGAGTATATTTGAACCACAGAAATGTTATGATAATGTAGACAGGAAAGTACATCAAAGGGGCAACTTATGGATTGATAATAATTCTCCACTTATCCTACACCTATTTGATTATACAGGGAAAAATATATAAAAGAGTTTTGAATCACAGCCTTCTTTTCCCAACCATCTCCATCTTTTGTTCAATGAGTAACAAGCACAGCCTAGATATTCTTTTTTTCTGTCAAAACAGTTCATTGCAAAACACAATGGGAATTAGTAAGACATCTGTTCCTGCATCAAAAACAACTACAACATGCTACTACTTCAGAATTTCACCAATGCGTTTGTCCTGTTACTAAGTGTTTGTCCTGTGTCTTGTTACTCTGTGTTGAATTACCCGGTCTGCAGGAAACATGCAAGTAAGCATTTCGATGCACACAGTAGTTGTATAAATAACAATAAACCTTTTGAATCTTTGAATGAATTATGATTCTGCACCTGTCTTCTTTGGCATCAGTCCACACTGGCTTGTCTAACCCGGCATGTCATAGAAAGAGTATAGTATCATTTCTGCCTCTATACAGCTGCCGTCTTCAGTGGGGCGCACAGAAAACAGAGAGGAACATCTGCCTTTCGTGACAGCGAAAGTAGATACGCGGTGTGAATGCTGTGCTTTATGGATTTGAGGGGATGTAGATTAACTGGCTACTGCCTCCATCCTGTAGTTCAAAGGGGATCTGCATAGTCAACTATGTACAGGCATGTGTTTGTGCAAACGCAACATGAGACTACGTTGTGAACATATCAGATGGACAGATAATTGTTTATCTCCCCAGTGAAAAAAGCATTTTAGATGCGCTCTTCCTGCTATTAAAACAGAGCAATACCCTGTTGCTCCAATAGATAAATACACACTTCAAAGTACTTTATTCTACAAGATAAATGTAGTTTGACAGGTCAGACACTAAATTCCCAATATACATATCCCCTCCACTAAAGAAATTAACACAGAAGAAAAATATATTGCATTTCTAAAGCAAAAAGGTGCTCTGACTGCTAATACGGCAAAAAAGCTGCTACAGCCTTAATGGTGTGATAAATGCTAATTTTCCATTGAAACAGCAAATACTTGTTATTCCAAAAGTGATGTTTGAATAATATATTCATGAATTTAGATTGTTAGTTGTAATAATATAGATGAAAGCAGTAGCAAGCTTAATAAATAAATGCACTGCTGCAAATCCTATTGATTGTGGGTGGTTTCATCAGTAATAGCAAGAACACGTGTAATTCATTCTATAGACACATACTATATATCATTAAACACCCTGTTCGTTGCACCATTACTGTGCAAATACTCAGCATAGCAACAAGGCAACAATTTAAAGTAATAGAAAACGTAATTACATGGCCCATATGGGAACTTAATCTTATAGTTAATTTCATTGTTATGGTACATTCTGAATTCAAATGTTATTCTTTTAAAGAGAATACATGCCTGTGCAAACATTCATAAATGGATGCCAAGACCAGATGGCTGCTAAGAATTTATTGCGCTATTATGCATGGCGATAAAATATTTTGTGAAATAACTGCTCTGCTGCAGAGTATGAGAGCGAAAAGATAGAAAGACCTTCAGCACATATCTTCATTCAGAAACAGACTGCGTTCACTGGACAATATGGAAGCGAGAACAGCGATACTCAAAGTAACACAGGCAGCGCTGCAGATAATTACAGAAATAAATGTAATTTTAAAAGATGGTCATCAAAAAAAGACGGTCTTCCTGAGAATTACTATTATTTAAATGTTTTTGGTTTACTTATTCTGGCTCCTATAGAAAACATCTTGTATTCTTGCCATCTTCAAGACTCAAGAGTTATTTTTGTCAATGCATCCAAGTGCAAAATGCATTGAAATACCATTTCACTTGGGCCACCTATGGTGCTACACATAAATACAACTACAACAGATAACACCCTAAAGCATGATAACAATACAGTACAATATAATAAATACAGTATCAATATAATGTAAATAATTGGAAGGGGGAAGAAGCTGTTGCATGCTGAGCTTAAGTCAATAAACAGCATTCTGGCATCCTTTCTGTCCAGGTGTGAGAGGCTGAGGTGGAGGGCAGGGGAGATGGCATCATCTTTGGTCCAGTTTGATCAATAGGCAAACTCTAGGGGGCCTAGTCAACCCAGGAGTTGTGCCTTCATGTGCCTCAATACCAGCCGCGCAAAACACCTCATGATGATGGGCATGAGAGCGACTTCTTGGGCACTGGGATGATCTTGGTTGTTTTGAAGCATACAGGTACCACCGCTGTGCCCAGGGATATGTTGAAGATGTCTGTGAGGACATCTGCCAGCTTCTCAGTACAGTCTCTGAGGACCTGGCCAGGTGCAATGCCTTGCAAAAGTATTCACCCCCAATAGAAATACTAGGTTTTTGTTATGTAAAAAATGAGACCACATTGATTCATTTCAAAACTTTTTCCATCTTTAATGTGACCTATAACCTGTACAATCCAACTTAAAAAAAACGAATCTGTGAGGGGGGAAAAATAAAAGATAAAAAATGTACAAGAAGCTCCTTAAAGTAATACTTTGTTGAAACACCTTTTGATTTAATTACAGCATTTGGTTTTCTTGAGTCTATCAGCATGCCACCTCTTGAATGGGCAATAGTTGCCCATTCTTCCTTGCAAAAACCTTTCAAATCTGTCAGATTGTGAGGGAATCTCCTGTACACAGCCCTCTTTTAGTCACCCCACATATTTTCAATTGGATATTCTCTCAAATATCATGTAAAGCGCTTTGGGGCGACTCTGTTGTGAAAGGTGCTATATAAAATAAATTGAATTGAATATTGGTCTGGGCTCTGGCTGGGCTATTCCAAAACTTTCATTTTGTTCTGGGAAAGTCATTCTTATTGATTTGGATGTATGTTTGGGGTCATTGTCATGTTGAAAGGTGAAATTCCTTTTCACCTTAATTTTTTTCAGAGACAAATGAAGGTTTTGGGCTAAAATTGACTGGTATTTGGAACTATCCCTCCACCTTAGCTAAAGCCCCAGTTCCAGCTCAAGAAAAACAACCCCAAAGCATGATGCTGTCAGGTCCCACCGACCTTCTCAAAGTTGACTCTGCATAGAGTCTTCCTGACATAAGCACTGGATAGGTGAAGTACCTGGTCATTCAGAGAGGGGGTGATCTTCCTTGTGGGTTCCCTGCTCTGTGCCTCAAAATGTGCAAAGT
>JAAGVU020000008.1:23247109-23284212 GCA_011763525.2 Mormyrus iriodes | reverse complement strand
ATTGAATCATTAAATTATCAATTTAATATTAACTATTATTAATTAAGTCTACAATAAAATATTGGACAAATAGTATGAAAATTAATTCAGTTTTCTCCAGCGTGAACTGCACACGACCACATTGCCACTCTCTGATAATGTGTGATAATCACCCAAAATGAACGCGATAACGGCATCGGTCATAAATCTGCGAACAAGCTTGAAAAGCCTTTCCGCAATAAATTAACTGGCCACTCCAGTCTTAATTACTTTGTCAACGAAGAATAATTGTAATTGATTTCTGCTCCTCTCATAGGTCCTTCATTGCCTGCACCACTGCACCACGAAGGCAGTGTGTGGGAAACAGAGCAACTTTATGTGGTGTTGTTTAGGTACATAGGCTACAGTTATAAACTCAGCTTAAACATGAACTATTTGTTTAACTCCTTGCAAACAGTGACATGTTGTAAAACGATATACATGAAAATGAATTTAGAACAAACATTTAATCTGTAATGAAGACTACCAAAAAATGTATGCGTCAAATAAGTAGTACAATACGTAGTTTTACGTCAAACCACTATATTGTTTTGTGACGTACTGGTACATCTGACGCATCTGCTTGAAAGCAGTCGTCAGAATCGAAATTAGCATTATTTTTGAATATTTAAAAAAGTTTCTTCAAGTCCGAGGTTTTCTTTAAATCTAAGCGAAGTAATTTCTCCCTCCTATTCACAAGGCAATATCTGTCAACCTACCTTGACCCAAAATAATAGTTCCAGTGATTGCACAGGCATTAATTACTTGCGCCGTACGTAATTAATGTATCACTTTGCCGTTTTTCTGTCAGAAGCGCGATAAGAACAAAGGACAGCGGCAGAGAATGGCCAGGAAGGTCACAGTAAGCCCACTCATCCAGTTTCAATAAGGACTAACACTGGTAACTAGCGTTAAGAATAACATGCGCACAAAACGAAAATAACACCTACAGCGCATACTACATAAAAAATTAATAAAGGAGATGCGGGAATAGCAAAAAAGTGAAACGTTCCTAAATCAGCTTACACTTCCTTAAAAAATATATATAATTTATGATGCTGGTAAAAATACACTGAGGAATAAAACGTTTCTTATTGTCAGCAGACTGTTCAACGGTGCATTTCTTACCATTTTGTCAGCGTTTTTGATCTTTGAGCGTACAGATGGAAGCCGCGCGGAACGGCGCGCGCACAAATATTGCCTGCAACGATCATCTAAAACATGCTGACTGCTTGGGAGTAGGTTTTGAAAGTGAATGTTAAGATATGGTCAAAAAGTCCACCATCAAAATCACACAAGTAACACTTGCTACAGTACAAGGACGAACTGGAGGAAGAAAGGAAAAAAAATCTTTCATATAGAAGTAGTAGTACTAGTAATAATAATAATAATAATAATAATAATAATAACAACAACAACAACAACAACAACAAACGCCTACTCACACACTAGGGTGGAAAGGGAATACAGTTTTCTGCTTTAAAAGAGATTGCTTGAATGCAAATGGAAATCTGGAACTAGAATTAATTCTGAGAAGAAATCAAATGTGACCAAATTGGTTCAGCACTCGTTTATTACCAGGAAGAACATTGCAGCCAAGGGAGCGGCACAACTTGTAATTCATCTCGTGTCTATGCTGTGAAACCAGCTAAGCACAAGGAGGAAAGAAAGAACATGCGGCTCGGGCTGGTGCATGATGGGGAGCATAAGCCACTCTTCAGTTACCAACAGCTGGACGATGCAGATGTTCAAAAGAGTGCATTAAACCAGAACATTCATAAAACTGCACATTATCGCAAAGATATCCTCCGCATTTATTTTTCCCCATGTTCAATTAGGTGTTCCAACTAACACCGGTATTATGAAGGCATGTCTGGTACATAAAACATATGTCTGGAATGAGGGGCCACTTCACTGGAGACTGTAGATCTGCTTCATGTTGTTGAGACTGATGGTGATGAGCAGAGCACGTGGGTCCTTTCTTTTCTTGCGGACGGTGATATTACCCTGCAGTTCCTCACCTGCAGCATTGCAAAGGAATGAGACACCCCAGGTTTCAGATAATTCAGTATTAGAAAAATCACAGTCTTTTGAAAGAAAACATTTAGACCTCTAGAACTTATATTAGTGACGCTGTGCCATCCTTATAAATGTTTTCACGGAGCGAGCTGCCTCGTGCTAGTGCATTTCCTTGACGGTCCAGTACTTCTTACCAGTTTCCACAAATCTGACACATTGAGAGAAGGGGGGAATAAAAGCTTAGGAAGTCAATGACGAAAACTTCAGAATGTGACACATTTATAGGACTGTTTATGAAACCCCAAAACTTTATGGTTGTTCATCACATACTGCCTCAGATACAACAACATGCATCTTGAGCACTGACTATGTTTTGACCCTTGATAAGTACTCTCTCAAACGCTCCATCTTGCGCACTTATTTTTTATATGCAAGAATCTCTGACTCACACAGATGTATAGAAACATCCAGACAGCATTCAGCTGCACATATGATTACAGTAGATGCAATGCACATTTGGCCCTGGATATAATACAGCAAATAATTAGGTTGATTTACTGCACATGTGACTAACAGGGTAAATGAACATTAATTCAATCAAGAAACATTTTGTCCCCTTTTGCAATTCTGTTATCTGATGGCTGGTGGTGGAAGCATGACAAAGGAGCTCTGACTGAATCATCCCGAATCATCCTGAGACCAAGCCAGTGTGCTTTCTGTCAAGCATTTGACAACCAATTCTCTCCTGCTACTATGTGAAGGAAACGAGGAGTCCAGTGTTTACCACTGGGGTGCAGCTTCACATGCATTTCCACAAGCAGAATTAACACTGTCAGATTTGCAGCAGGCACAGTCATGCTGTCAAGAGAAATTCATTTCAAAGAGAAGAGTTACATGCAGTGTTACAAGCAGGATTCTTGCCAAACTTTCAGCTTTTTCATCAGCAAAAATGGAGGCTTTCACTGTTCAGCTCTATTACTTTATAATTTGTTTTCATGAATTTGCAAATCACTCATGTCTGTAAAAAAACCAAAAAGGATAAACCTTATTCATCTGTAATGTAAAAAGAGCACCCATATATTACAGATAATGAGAATTTTATGAAGTTATGCCCTTGTGCTTTCAGCCAAGATTGTACATTTATTAATAGTTTTGCAATATTTCCATAAAATGTATTGCTGATTATTGACTGCACAGACTGAAATAATAAAAAAAAGATAAATCTCAACAAAAAAAATACCCTGGCCACCAATAATAAGAATACTTCTAAGTGAAGCACACATTTCAGCGGGTCGAGAAAGAATTTCTGGTGCAATCCAAAACGATCTGGTAGACCACACAGTCATTTGATATACAACATTTATGAAAAGGTCTTCCCGTGTAATTCGCCACCATGCTGAACTTTGTATATAAGCAGTGTTTAGAGCATTCGGTTTTTGTAAGGTATCAATGCATGCATTTTCTTATTAAAATGATAAGATTTGTTCAGTTCCCCCATAATATGACACCCAGTGTTAGTAATGACACAACTAAAAACAAACATATACCATCTATTTAATTTGCTGTGCAAAGACAATTTCTGGTCCCGTCCATGACTGACCATTATTAGTTGTACTGATTTTATAAAAAGTCAATAAACAATTTGGTTTCATAATATCAATAATCTGATCATTATGTACGGCCAAAAGCAGTTTCACTATGAATTCATTTAATAAAATTTTATATGTAAAATATATAATTGTGCAAAGTGTAAATAAGCCATGTAGCCTTTTAGATAATTACTATGGAATCACTGAATCAAACTTTAACTAGTACCCTTCTCCAAAATCTCCAGCTCAATATGTTTTACTCTAAAATTTCATTACTCATGTTAAGGTACATTCTCCCATCAAGCACTTGAGATTATTACGTGCTTTTGAGTTAAGGCTGGTTCGTACTTCTCCACACAAGTGCAACACTTGTGCATCTACATTGCGCATGCATACACGGAAATGTTCATAGTTCTTTGGTCAAACCACATACTTTGCACATGCACACAACGTGCCGTATTATTAACAACAACAATAATAATAATTATTATTCTGATATTCCCTGCACACGTACCACAGCAGTGAGGTTTGTGTCCATTTCTCTATGTTTTACAAATTCAGAGAGCCAGCTCACAGGGTTGCCAACTTTGGTCAGCTGGCTGGCATGAGATTTTCAGTTTGAGACCAGTTTGCACACACATAAACATGCATTTACATGTATGAAACCGTTTTATTACCTTGTAAATAGTCTGCAGGGTTTGGACACTACCCCAACGCTCGTTAAAAGCATCCATGTTGGTGTTTAAAGTGAATCGATCATGCGCAGTGTGTCCAGAGCTGCGGACACAGATTTGGAGTGCAGCAGCCATTTGTCTGCAGAGGAGCACATTGGCGTAAAACAGTAAAACGCGCCATAAAAGTCCAGGTGGACACATCCCCGCGTATGCGTGCGGAAAAGTATGAACCAGCCTTTAGGCCTACACGTATTCGCCCCTCATCAGTGCCGTTATGCCCATCACACTTAACCTGAAGAAGAAGCTGTAGCCGTGAAAGAAGTATAATTAATTGGTTAAACAAGAAAAGGGGGTCACGCTCTCAATGATTCTGGCAACAAGCAAAATATGGAACATGGACTATTTCATTTACATTGTTAACCTAACTGAAATCTGCAGAAACCCTTTTATTTGGAAAATGAAAGCATGATGGTAGCCTATTATGCTTATATTTGGCCATTTTCATGAACATAAGAATCCTTTGACAAAAAATAAAATATTACAGTGAAATGCAGCATTTTAATGTTTTACAGAGTAATTGACATTACATTTAACTTATTAGGTATACAGTGGGACCCCTTGTATCCGCAGTTTATAGTGGACCGGAAAATTCCAGAAATCAATGGTTCATAAGTTTCAAACTGCACGCCAAGCAAGTGCAGGCTGTAACATGGTGAAATCCGTCATCCCAGTCGAGCCTATTACACAATTCATCTCCCTCACCATACCCACATTTCCCCACAGAACTCTCATCTAGTCGGTCTGCAGCATCCTTGCTGATCACATTCATTGCTGCATTTTCACAGTGCCTGTGTTATAAACATGATTAAAAAGCACGATTTTCATTGTTCCATCATCCATTGAAAAAATATTTTTTCACTTCTCTGTCATCTCTTGAGAATTAGGCTAAAACGTCAGAGTTCCTTTTATTCAAGAGAGTACAGTACTATACAGTGTTGTATAACTACATATTTTATTATTACTGTATTTAATGTTCATAATGTCTCATTGTACGAAATAGTGATTTTCCACTGGCATACAGGAACCAAGCCATACCAGAGCCCTACCGCAAAGAGACTAGTTACAGCACAGTTCCAGATCACTTCAGTTTCCCACTGCAGAGCGGTCGGCTCGGTAAAGGAGTTGCCGGACTTAGAAAACGACTGACTGTTCACACAGTGTACATCAGGTTTAATATGTGCTATTTTTGGTAGCACATCTCCTTGTTAGAGAATTAGCATTCTCTTGCATAAATTTGCATTACGAATCCATTCCATTCAGCTGTTCTATAGTACTTCTTTAAGTGGGTGGCTGGAAATTTTCAAGTTCCAAGTTCTTGGGAATGATTCAATGTCTCCCGAAGTGAAATACTACAAATAATTAATAACATGCCACTTTTTCCTTCCATTAATCCATGCATATCGATGCAGATCATCAGTATCTCTGCACATTTGAGCCAATCAGATGGTAGTGATGCAAACAGCTCAGCTTGGTCTTGCTTTTGGCCCTGCTAGTAAGCAGGGCCACATCAGTACGGGTACGGCTCGAATAATTTACAATCTAAAACAGTCAGTTTGCAGCACGGCTGGGATATGGCTTGGTTCTTGGCAGCAGTGGGAAAATGCATAACTTATCAATTAAACTTTACTATATGTATATACACAAAATTCATGGTATATATATAGGATCCACGGATGGGTCACTATTATTCGCAATTTCGGCCATCCTTGATATGTCTTGAAACGTATCACCTGCATATACGGGGGACTACTGTATTAAAATTATATAATTTATAGCTCTGATTTAATAGTCCCTCAACCATTTTCCCCAAATAGGTACTACTGTTGCAGTTTTAAGATCAAATAACACAAAACTAGATAAATCTTTCAAATTCATTGCAAGTAACCCACAACAGACAATCAAACAGAATAATATGTACATTCATTGTTTTGTAATGTCAGTTGTTTTACTCCTCAAACAATTAACTACAATAGAGGCAAAATTGACATTTTAGACAATAATACAATGCGAGTCTGACGTCACACTAATTTAAAAAATTAGAGGAAATTGATGTTATGGTTATGAGTTTGTGATAATGACCCATATTGTGTTTAAGAATGAATTCATATAATTTCAGCTTTTTCCCCCCTTTTATTCAGAATACTTCTATAAACAAGCAAATATGCCTGACCAATAGATATCGTGTAAATATTAGTATTAGCAGCGTGAACTGAAAGTTTATAATGCGATGCTGATAATAGCACAATCACCTGCATAAACCACACAATGTTAGACATCAAAGCGTATGCTGCGATGTACTATTTCAAAACAATCGCTATTCACTGCTACAAAACACCCACACATCTTCCCCATTAAGTGTTGAATGATTACCAATTCGGCGAGTGTCCTGGTCAGGTAGTTCTGTTGGGGACCCCTGATGTAGTGTATGTATGAATGTGCATGAAAATACGGTACAAATCAGAATTCATAACAGAGTGTTCAGTGTTCAGAATTCAGTGTAGGTCAGTTGAAGTACATCAAGATAAGGGTGTCTCTGTTTGTCCCACTCACAGCGTACATGCACTGCGGCTTAAGATGGTGGGAACATAGCACTACCTCTGAACCTATTATTTTTTTCATTTTAATTGACAGAATTATTTATTAATGGAACAGTCGTTAAGCCTAATTGATTCACCTGCTAGGCATTGACAAGACAGGTGTCACTTGATTCCTGCCTAATGGTAATATACTTTGAATGTACTTATATATTTCTATATACTGCCACATTATATAATTCTTATATAATCAATTATTCATATTCATTTAGGATTGTAAAATTTGTTTTGAAATGTATGATGCATGTTAGAAAGTATTGTATTGTAACACGTTCAGCTTTCTGAAAACTATAACATTGCGTTTTGTCATGTAGAGGCATGACTTAATACAGCCTCCAGTGCACAAAATGAAAAATGCACTTAAGTGCATTTAAGTCAGTGGCAAAATGCGAGTAAGGGTCATGTACTTGCGACACGGCCACATTTTGGTGTTTCTCCACCCAAAGCGTGTATCTAGCCCAAGTGCACTTAAACCCCACACATAAGTCGATGAGAGAATACTCTTTTTTGGCATAAGCACATGGGAAAATATACCGCATTATGTCCGCATTTTAAGAATCTTCTTATATTACAGAAAGTGAACCCAAAATTGAAAACCACTTTTTACTTACAGATGGACTGTCATTCAAAAGTTTTCTATATTTAAGGGAATCTCAAGTTCTTGCCTGACCCATCCATCACTATCAAGACTCATACCTAGTGTCTTTAAATTGTTGTGCAATAATGAAATAAAAAAAATGATAAAAGTGACCAAAATCTTTAATTGTTTAATCTTTAATTTAGTTCTATGAAAATTGAACACACACCCCATAAAAAAGTTACTTCCTCACCAACACATCACATCTGCCTGACTCTCCACATAACGAACTCAAATCATTTTGGAGATATAGCAGGCTAGGAAATAAATCATAGCCCAATGAATCCACTTCATATTAACACTGCAGGGCTGTAGGGAGACTGATGTGGCCAAGAGTGGGTGGAACAAACCCACCCCATCAATCACTGTCACATGGCCCACAGGGCGGGTGATTCCTGTGTAGGTACTAGTACCCAGGCAACACTCCTCCTCCAAGTCCATGCCAACCAATGTTCATCTCCCACTGAACTGACAATAATCCACACCATGAGAGTCATTTTATTATTCTCTGGAGGAATTTGATGGTGTGCACTGTGAAGAGTGGCACTGCAGAGGTATAAAAAAACAGCTCAGTGCTGCACCTTCTCCCCACTGCCGGAACATCAGGCCCCCATCTGCTCTCTGTACAGAAAAATGTCTAGGGGTCTAACTGGGCCATTAGTCGAAAATTCTGTCTTTTTACGAACTAGCAGCAATGACCTTCTCATCAGTTAGAGGCACACTTGTCAGGGAGATTTATGGCATGTAGAAGGGTCATGGGCCACACTTGATCTCCACAAGAGACTAGCTTTCAGCCTAACGCAAGCTTGTCCATGTCACAGCTCTCACCACCCCAAGTCAGCAACTACTGAGCATCCATAACTGCAAATATAAGCACCAACTTACCTCTGACTGTAAATAATCCAGGATGGGCAAACACACAGGGCAAAAAGTAACTCCTGAAGGCTTTCCCCCATTTTACCATAGGCAGCATACCACTATTTACATAATCAGGAAAAAATGAACCTAATTTATTAAAGTGCTAGCCAGCAATTCCTGCCTCCCACCATTTCATTGCTGCAGCTTTGATAAACAGTAGAAAATCAAACTCCAAAATTACTCGGGAAAAAAAAATACATACTTCAATGAACAAGGAGCCACAACTGAAACACATTAATTTAAATATACACTGTTACTTTTTAATTTTACAGAAACCACACCCACACCACCACCACCAGAGGAAGTCAAGATGTAAAGTTAGTCGTCTTTGCGATGACTTTGTGTAGATTCCCCTCAGAGACAAATGCGGCAGTCTCCAGTCCCGTGTGGCAGAATGCTACAGAGCAGTAGGTCAGTCTGCAGGACCATGGTGAGTAACCAGCAGAGGGTGTTAAAATGTAATCTCTTCTTAGCACCCCAAGAGAGGCCATAGGATCAGTGCAGTGTTGGGTTGGAGAAAGTGAGCTCTTTAAGGTGATTTAATACCCTCTAGAAGATTTCACTGCTTTCCCTACGGCCCTGGGTACTTTAATCTTTCTTTACGCTGCAGCAGTTTTTCCCATTCGATTGCCTTCGCATGTACGACCACGTAATGGCACTTGACCACAGGACGACACTGATGTTGAGCACTTCTCTGACTTTCACTTAAAGGCTGATGATAAGTCATTTTTACCATTGCTGCACTTTAAATGAAATCGCATGCTTTGAATTTATATGCTTTGAAGAGGAAATCCACTAAACTTTGACAATGTCATTAGCTGTTAGTGGATGAGTGGATCACAGTTGGTAGTTGTCAATTTCATATTAGTCCATGTGATAATTATTTTGAAAAGGTGCAACAATTTTCAAATTAAGAAATTAGTCATGGACCAATAGTAAACATAATCACCAATTGTGAAAAACAAAAACAACACAATTACAGAAAGTTATACAATTATAGATAATTATGTCTAAAGTATCTGAATATTAACAGTATCCCCATACTGCCTTTTGGGGTCTGCAACATTGAGATCTCTGATGTGGCAGAGTACTGAAAAGATCCTGTTTGATAGTTACTGGTTTGTCTAAAATCCATAACACTATACTGGATAAATGGTAGGAAGATGGATGGATGGATGTAACATTCTGATCCATGAACTGTAAGTTATACTAGAACCTTTGCAGACTTTTAAAATATGTTTTTGAACTTTATTTTTACTTCCCTCACATACTGAGACCAAATACTGCACCTGAAGGCTTAAGCTTAGAGAATTTATTAAAAAAGCAACTGCCTTGCAACCTTAACCTTAAAGAGGAATCATTTCTGAAGGCTAGCCGGAGCAAGGCGAGAGGCTTAAGTCATCCCCTCTCAGTTCTGACAGATATTCATACTGGTGTACATCTGTAAGAATGTTACACAACAGCTGGCAGACTACAGAGTCAGAGCCTTTGAAGCACAGGTGAACTAGACCGATAAGGACAAAACAGCTACTCATTTCAACATCAGTCAGGTCGGCACACTCACTGGATCTCTTCATGAGTTTTACAAACTTGCTACTCAATTGCTTCAAAACAATTTACTTCCAAAGGAAGGTGTCCCTATTTAAGTGTACCCCTCTACCTCAAATTCATCAATACTGGCATTGGGAACGACTTCAGCAGGCTAGCGTTTCCATTTGATGAATATTATGGCCTCAAGAATACTCTGTCTTTCGAGATTGTCATCAAATTGGCATTATGTATGGATAAGCAAACAGCCATACCCTACCACCATGATGAAGGATAAGCTTAGCTAGGTCATATGACCTAAACGCGGCTTGGGAAGCTTCCCAATAATATGAGAGGGGGAAAAACAAGGCATAAAGCATAAACAGACAATCCTGAAATGCAAGTCAGTACTCCATTACCTTTTTCTGCAGGGACCAGAATGTTATGGAGGAATAAAAACAATGCCTGGAGATAACTGCTTTGCACCATCTTTAGTAGTAGTTTAGTAGGAATCACATCAGCATGGGAGAATCAGTTTTCAGAGTCACAGAAATGCATTGTATAAACTGCAATCTATCTAGATCACCAGTGGAATAGACGCCATGCTGCATCGTTCAGCTTCTAGCCCAGATTACTTAGCTTGCAGCCTGAGAAAATAAGACCCTACTGAGAATGTTATCCTAATATCACCTGAGAACCTAAAGGTTTTATTACATTTTTCCAAAACAAGATTCCATTCCATAAATGGTGTTTTACATAACCCTGTATAACATGATCCAAGGAAATTCTTGCTGCTAGAGGAGCATCTAATAGTGGACAGCTTTAACCATTCTTATTTCCCTTGTCTTATGTTAGCTTCAATGTTTTTTGCACATTGTGCATGCACGCACTCCCTCATCATGTTTGCCACGTCAGCAATTTTCTGCTTTGTGTACATATACCTTAAGGAGTCTCTGAGCAAGACATCCAGTAAAAAGAAGCACACTGTGGAATGCAAATATTGCAACGCATCGATAACTGTGGTGGCTGGCATGACTTCCAAAGCAGACATCCCATCTCAG
The DNA here is from genome assembly GCA_011763525.2 of Mormyrus iriodes. NCBI lineage: Eukaryota > Metazoa > Chordata > Actinopteri > Osteoglossiformes > Mormyridae > Mormyrus > Mormyrus iriodes. The sequence goes on along the minus strand of JAAGVU020000008.1, from coordinate 23,273,115 downwards.
ACATACTAATTTGCACTGCTTTTTTAAAATACTATCTCAAGTTGCGTTCCAAGTGCCCGTTTTTGTGAAAATTCACCAAGGGGGCCACCCACCCGACCACATAAATTTACTGAGAAGAACCCCTCCCCCCCCCAGGCCGGTAAAAAGAACCAGTCAGCCATGCCACTGCCCCAAGCCTAGTTCTGGCTAAGGCTGCGGCGGTAAAACTTCTTACCGGCTAATTTTACTGCTGCTGAGTAATGGAATGACAGATTTCTGAGACATAGAGTATGAAGCTGCTGTGAATTTGTGGAAGACTGTCGGAACTTCCAGGAGAGGCAGAATATGTGATAAAGACAGGCAGGCATGTCGGCTAATGCTAGCAAATTCAGTTTGTTGAGAGGCATTGACGGGTCAAGTATCCAGCCAGAAATCATTTTACATAGTAATCTAGCGATAGGTATTCAGCTAGCCAGCGTCTTATAATAATAATTATTGTACTTTAGTAATCCCAGTGTCCAAAATTCTGATTCTTACACATCACAGACCTTGGTTGCCAGAGAGACACAGTCAGGTAGTCTTCAGTTTCCCTGGAGTAGTTTATTGTTAACGGTTTAAGAGGAGTCTGGGGTCAATGATTGAACAGTTTAGGTTCGGATGGTATCTAATTTTTCATACTGTTATACTGTGCAGGCATTTTATTGCAGTATACTGTACTTTGATGGCATTTTCAAAAGCTATGCTACTCCAGTATTTTGAAATCTTGGAAATAAAATGTCAGCCAGAGGGAGTCTCCCATGATAAATTTTGCCAATAAATTCTCTAAAATAAATATACCCAAAATTCCACAATATACTGTATTGCCTTAATACTACCCAAGTCCAGTTCATTTTTTAACTGACCTTTAACACATTTAAACACCAAGAAAACAGTGCCTTTGATGTGACAGGGAGTTATGCATCTGTGAAATTTATGTCTTTGATTTGACTTTTTTTTTTTTTTAGTGTATAAAAGTCTGTTCAACAACTGGCCATGTTTGATCAATTGTTCCCAGTCTCCCCATCAAGGACCATTAAGTGTTAAGTAGTTACACATTATTATCTACATGCTTAAATGAAGTTATTGGTGCACATTTTAGAATCAATGTTATGCTTGCTTATGGCAGCTACTAGCTTGGTTGTATGATGTGACCGTATCACAATGAGCCCCCATCATGCAGGTATAGAATGCTTACAGCCCAGTAATAATAGATGTCATACATCTATTACATAGTTCTATGTGGACCATGTCTTTAGTTACATTGGGGGTATGTTTAATTTAAAAGGTTTGTTAAATAAAAAAAGCCTTTTGAAGACACTTTGTATTAATTTATGCAATTTCAAATGTGTTCAGCAGGATATAGTTATGTTACCACGGAATTAATAATTACTACAAGATGCAATGGAGGTCTGTTTGTTACCTTTGGATTTGATAAATCATTTATTTTTTAGCTCAAAATAATTCTAATTTTTAAAATATTTATTAATTATTTAAAATGCACATAAAACTGGAGGTATTTGTTTAGTCTTCAATTTATAGTTTTTGAATTCAAACTCATAGTGTAGCATTGAACTTTTGTTTTTCAGGACTCAGATTTGCACTCAACTTAGCTACTAAGCTCCAATAATGGACTCAATCTCGTCTCAAACTCACCCCCCATTGGACTCGGCACTGACTCGAATTCAATTTGTTAAACATATGGTCTTGACTTGGACTTGAATAAGGTGGACTCGAACACAAAACTGCCTCTTACATCAAAAATTCATGACCTAGAAAATCTTACCTCATAGAAACTTAGATGGCTATGTAATGCTATCTTGATGTTTCATAGACAACATTTATCATCATCACCTGGCCTTACAAATGACTTTGGGCACCAAGGACTTTCTTCTCGTTTATTGCTGTGGACTCTGTGGACTATCACAGGCACGCCTCAGGCCAGGTGGGACCCAGACAAAGCCAACATACTTAATCCATGGCTCATCACCGGACATCAGAATTTCATTATGATAAATCGAACAGCATCAAGGCTACTGTTACAGACTAACACACACAGAATTATTTATCTTTTGGCTCTGGTCAAGATCCTTCAAAATAGTGTGTGCTTTAAATATTTCATATTTATTTCATATTATTTCCCATATAAATAGATAAAGCAAGAATAAAAACAATTCTCAAAGCTTGTATTATGTGTTACGAATAAATGGTAACTTTAAATGCAATAGACTAATTCACATGGTCACCCGTCTTTCATTAAGGATTATGTTATTGCTCTTAATATTATCAACATAATCCAACAGATCAAGACAGGGTGATGAATTGGTCAATGTGTTATCAGTACAAACCTGACTGTACATGAATGGGCTTCTCCAGGAGAAATACTGTCTGTTTCCAGTGGGTTTTTGTACACTGGGGTCCTGTAGAGAACATGACCTGCAAATCAAAAAAGTCTATGTCAGCCCAAAGAAAGCATCAATGACAAATTGCAGCTGTGTGCAAAACTTGCAGTCATTATGCGTCAGATCATACCGAGTGGATAAAACACTTATGTCAGCTTCTAGGCAATATGCGAGGGGCCTGCTTTGAAACTGCTCTGGGGCACTGCACAGTGTAATTGACTCCCAGTTAAATAACATGCTGTCACTTACCTTGTTGCTGCAGTTCTTGTCGAAGAAAATGTCAAAATACCCAGCTATAGCCTAAAACAAAAACGTGGCAATGTGAAAATTTGACCTGACAAGGTTAGCAACCGTGAAATAAAACTTCTGCAAAGTCAAAATACTAAGCATGAATGACCAATTCATTTAATACATACTGTATATACATAAAACAGACATACACACACTGTAATGAACTTTCTACTAACCCACTGTGCAGTTCTCAGCAGATCAGGGGAAATAACGTGGCCCAATCCCACCTGAAACTCTCTACCACATCAACCAAAGGGAGAGCAAAAACCATTTCTACTCCTTCAGAAAGTCAATTACATTTTGTACCCTAAGTCCCAATGCAGAGCACAATGTGCTGATGAAGCATTTTTTAAAAACCTAATAGTAGGAAGAAAAAAAGAAAGAAAAAAAAAAAAAGGTGTGTATGTATATATATTTTTTTCCTTTTCATATTGCAGAATAAATGCGTTTTTTGAAATTTTCCTGAAACAGATGAATAAACAGATATGCAGAGAGGGGGGAAAAAAGCCCAAAACAACACATGTAGCACATGCCTGAGAACAAGCTTTCAGATTCAGTCAGAGTAAAAGCCGCCTATTCTACCCATGGAAAAGAGCAACTCTATCAATCTCAAGAGCACGCTTGTAGTGGCAATGATGCGGAACTAATAGCTTTTAATCCTTACACAGCTGACAACACAGAGGCAGGCCTTTGCAAACTAAGAGAACAATAACCAATGCACAGACTCTGAAAACTCTACTACTCCAAACCATGGAGGACTGAACGGAAAAAGGAGGCAAGCAAATGCAATTATTTTTAGGTAAGCATCTGTACATATCAGTACTATCAAGCACATTCTAGATCCTCTGATGAAAAGAACTGCAAATTCACAGCTCAGGAGACAATGTCTTTGATCATATCTCTCCAGAAGTCTGTACATTCTGAAAACCTCCCACTTCCAATAATTTAGTCAAAACAAGACGAGAGCAAAATGCTTGCCTTGTAACAAAAATACAGAAGCTTGATTACATACACTCTACACATTTTCAAAAGCATTCTAACAACCCATGTTTATTTCTCTGCTGTAACTCTGAGTGGCTGGTAATGGACCCCAATGAAGTCCAATCTTGCAGATTTGCATGCAAATTTAGGAGGGGGGGGGGGGTGGCAAATCAGCCTTTATTGTTACTGACAGTTGGGACAGGAAAAACCACTGAAAACAAAATTGAAAACCCATGTCAAGAGAATGCAATTATGGAATTTAATGATCATTATAGAACATTTAGTGGACTCGCAATTACAGAATGCTTTTGTATATCCGGAACGCTGATTCACTTAAGACACTTTCAGAAAACACCCCCCACCACAAATTACACGAGGAATATAATCATACACACAGTGTCCTCTACTCACTGAAAATAATCAAAAACCAGGTCCACTATCCAATTAACACAACAAACAGGACAGAGAATATACGATTTATATATATAAAATATACAAATTCACATGAAATTAACAGGAATTTATAATGTATGTATCTGGGTTGCAGTTAAAGTCTACCCTGCTGTTTTCTTTGGGGCGAATGGGGAACATTAATGGCTTATTCTTTTAACTGCCACTGGGGGACAGCTACTTAATGGGATTCTATACTGCCAAATGAGTCATTTAAAACCTACTTCCTGAAAAATGGCCACAAATTGAAAGCAATGAATGACTGCAGTCGTAAATATGCCCAGCGACCACCTTAGAAGCAACGTTGGCTTAGGGTGTCCAAAGTACCAGGAGCGGCGCGATTAATCCTTGGCTCTAAAAATAGCCTAACTGAGTACACATACCATTCCCTACTGGGAAGTTCAGAACGCAGACCCCAGGCTGGTAATAACGACAAACATTACTCACCCAGAAACAAAAACAACACCGAAAGCAATAAAGTAGAGTATTGCGTGCACAGTGTTACAGTTCACACTATCTTGAGATAAGGTTTCAAGCTCATTTAATTGAAACTTCCATTGGATTTATTAAGCTTAAAACAAATATAAAGAACAATTTACGGTCTGTGCATTTCCTTGAATTAAAACTACATGGAGCTACAACGCTATACCTTTGTGTAAGAGGAAAACACAAAGCTCCTGTTGTCTGCCTATGGGAGGTTGTGTGCCATTGAAAGGTTTGCTGTTGAAGAGATTCACACAGCCTCAGACCAATAAAAAAAAGCAACAAAGAAAAAAAAAAGTGCTTGGATATTGTAATCAAAATTTAGTACTACACCTAGAATCTGTCATGGATAAATAATGAAGGTAAATTCTATAAACTCACAAAGGCTTGAATGGGGCCAAGAAAATGCAGTTCTGATACCAAGGAAGAGGAAAATTAATAATAATCATCATTCCTTGCATCAGCTGGGAGTAATTCATCATTTTTCTTTTACTGGTATCGTGCTGGAGCAGCGTGTGGCTAAGCCAGATACATTTGTGCAGCTGGCCATGGAAGTGGGCGGGTAATGCGCTTTTGATGGGCTTTATTCGAGCGTGGAGACACCACGGTCACACGCCTCGTGGGAGGCTGTGAGGGCTGCCCCAAGCTAACGCATCACTAACTCTGCACTGGCTTCCATTGTGCTGTTGCAGGCTAACAAAGCACCATCCCAGTGCTCAAATTCAATCTTGGGCCTGAGGTGTTGTTATTTACATAGTTTTTTTTCTCCCAGTGACAGTAATTTTATTGCTTTATTTACTCTTTGATGTCAGCAATCAGGCCAATATAAGTCAGGAGACTGAGGAGGCAAGAGGACTCAAAAAATCCCAAAAGTTAGACTGGCTCGTGACACCAAGCTAAGTGCTCTAGACCTTACAGCATGGAAGCTTGAATTACAGGTGAAGGGAACAGATTCAGAAGGTGCTTTCCAACCCCAGGAACCTTTTTCAGGAACCACAACCTTTTTCCGGAACTAGGAACTTCTATCATGTTCCCACCACAAGAACTTTGCCTGAATGTAGTTCCTCTGAGGTATTTCCTGAACCTTTTTTTTGTCCTTACCCAGGAGTAGGTACTTGTTGGTCAGTGTAGAACGAATAAAGTTTGCTGATCACTTGACCACAAGTGCCAGCGCTAACTTGGAAGTTATGTGGGAGTATGGGGAAATGAGATAAAAGTAGTGAAGCAAAAACCGACCAGATGGAATTATTATTTTATTTTCATTAAATATATTAATGAATACATTTTTGATTGTGTCTACATATTTCCGCACCGGAAAATTTAACTGATAACTGACATACTTCTATCTAATAAAGCCGGTACAAATGCTTATTAACGGAATAACATTACAGTATTTTTATTCTGTGAAAAATGAAAGATCGATCTGCGGGCCAAATTTAATAATGAAATATAAAGATATTGCTAGCCGTATAAATAAGATGAGATTTTTCCCATATTTTCAGACTGCGTGATCAATCCCCCCAATAACTAACAAAATGACTTGTTTATCCTCCACTGCTTTGGGGTGTGGGTGTAGCTTCATATGAAATTTCATGTGACGTTTAACATACAAGCTTTTTGTGTCTCCTATGCTTGTTTAAAATAAAGGTCCCGGTTCCAGTGTTGTGGTCTGACGCCGACAAATGGAAGTGACTAGCAAGTACAAAAGTTCCCGGTTGAGACTGCCCAAGGACTCAGAACTAGGAAATAGGTTCCTGAACTTCAGTGGGAAAGCGCCTATAGACTCCAAGGTATACTGAAGAACTGCTTTTGTAGGAGGATGTGTTATGCAATGGTGATCATTTGTTCCATATCTGTAGAATAAAAATGAGGGCTGCACAATTCATTTAATGCAAGATTGGGCAGGCTAATATGATGAATGGACTGTCATCTGCAAACAGGAAGCATGCGTTCAATCACAGGGGTGGCAGAACTTCCAGCGGTGCAACAGCAGTAGCCTCGCATGGGGTGCCACAAAGGAATGCACCAGCACTGATTGACATTATTCTGGGGATATACTGGATGCCTGACTGTCTGATATACATTTCATATATTCATATACATTACAGCCCTTTAGTCTAAGCACAATGAAGTGGGAAACATTGTGGGTAAAAGCAGACCAAAAGTCCAAAAAAGGGGTGTTTTCCATTACTGGACAGAAAGGGGAAACTGAATGCCATTTCAGACACCATTACATCCAAGAGACAGCCAGCAGCTACAGGGCAAGGCACACCATAATGTCATATTGATAAAATCATGAAAAATAGTCAACATGGGCACTCCCCAAATACAAAAACATAGCTCCCTAATCTTCTATCCATTAACCTCATTTTCCCATTAGTTTTGCTCATGAACGGCCTATAATAGTTTTAGAAAATGTCTCAAATACTATTTTCAACTTCACTTTAAACATTAGTCAGGCAGATATACTTAAAAAAATTGCCCCGATATTTAACATTGCCTTCACCATCAGCATTTGAGGTCCACTATCAATCAGGCAGATGTTCCATTCATTTGAAGTTTGAAATGACCCATCTCAGACAATCTCACCAGCCATTTGTCAAAAAAAAAAACCTGTTGTTGGTCTCTTTATCTGACAGTCTTGATTAGGTGGGAGGATACGGGGGGGGGCGGGGGTTACCAACTTACTGTACACTGTGTGCTGTCAGTTATCTTTAGGGAGAAGTCGGTGGTGAACTCCAGCTCCGAGATGCTCACTGTGTTGCAGTCAATTGTCTGTCAGAGCAAAAGCAGCATGCAATGAATAAAAGAACAATGAAATGCCTCTATGAAAAACCGTTATTAACCTTCGGGTGTTAGCTTTCTGCTGCTTCCTCACCAACAGCAGCAACAGAAAGTGGTCACGCATCTCAAAACCGCAAATGTCCTGCACATCACAGTTATCATATAAAAGTCTGTATGTCTTTTTGTCTCTCCCTCAAAATCCAGACTGTCTTCTATTGGATGCAGTTTCCATTCTCCACAGCTTTGGTGTCAAAAACGTCAACCTCTTGCATCAATGGCACAAAACAAGCATCTTTTAATTAATAGAGAGAAGTTGCACATTTTTCACCAAGGAAAAGGTATTGATCTAAAATTCAAATCCCATTATTTCCTGTCTGTAGGTGATTCATCACCACAGGAAGATAAAATGAAAAGTGCTAATAAATGCAATGAAGGTGCAGTATCACATGCATAACAAATGGAAGTAACAGGAAAAGAGGCCATGCACAAGAGATAACTTTCAGAACAAGTGCTCGAAACTGCCAGTGCGGCTGGCCTGCCTGTCCGTAAGAAACTGGCACTTCACTGCATCAGAGACTGAATGGCTTTGGTTATTTCATGTATTTGATCTTCAGAAACATAAGAGAAAATGCACACAATGCTGATTTATTCTCAACCCAATTATTAAAGAAAAAAACCTTTCTGTATGATTTTTATAAGCTATAAAAAAATTAAATACACTGCACTTGAACCACAGTTAAAAAGTAGTGCTGAACATTTACGTGGGAAACGTTATTAATAGGAGGCGTGACATCACGGGATATTAAAGCCTGCCTACCGCTGACAAGCTGCCTGCCACATTTCGTCAGCAGCTTTACAGCTCCAAGTAGCTGCAGGAGAGCAATAATGAAGTTTACCAAGGAAGAGCTTAAACAAGAATTAGAACAATCAATCAGGGCTTGTGTGGCAGAAGCACAGTGGTGCCCGAAGGTGTTTATCTCCACGCTGCTCGACAGAGCGTCAGACCCCCTGCTGGCTGCACAACAAAGCTCACGTCTCCGTTTGGGAAGGCAGGCACCTAAGGCTGCCAGCACAGCTCAAGATTCACAGACTTGGGCCGGAAGCCGACGTCCAGTTCCACACACTACTTGGTTGTAATATTTTATCATAAATGTTGAAGTTGTGTTATCAGATGTCTTATTGTATCCATGATATAAAAAGCATATGCCTATATTTAAATTCAATTAGCACCTGAATAACAGACACAGACAGGTGGACAAGACAGACAGACACAAATCAATGAAAACAGGATGACTGAACCCAGCATTTATACAAGAGCAGCTTCTTCTCACACCGTACCTGGATCACAGCTGGCTCTGAAATCAGCACCTCAGCCTTCAGCACTTCCACAGAGGCCTCCAGCAGCACGGCCTTCTTCATGCAAGCCATCTTGTACCCGTAGATGTCGTCCCAGAACGCGAGTCGCTCTCGGTGCATCTGCGCATCCCCCACAGCCACCAGGTTGATGGTGCAGCGGTCGGGGTACACTGCAAAAAGGAGAACAGGCGAAAGCTGGGCGTCAAACACGTTCCCCAACATCACAACCAGCATGAGAGCGCTGAGTGGGCCGTTTCCTGTCCCTCAGGAACTGCATCTATTTCACAGTTTAATACAATTTTCATTATTCAACTGTGGTAAAGCCTGAGGTACAATGACCCCTTAACTAGCTGAAGGTCACGTTTATTATTAGGCATGGTGGGTCGTTGCTACTGTAAGTGGGTCATTACTGAAAGCCTCATTATTTTTTCTTAAGGTGGGAGGGGTAAAAAAGCAACAGTTTTTTTTGTTTTAAGAATTTCCTGAAAAGCATAGACAAGCTGAAGTGGGCAAACCTTATGATTTCACACCTTGGCACAGCCCATAGGCAACGTTTCAGGCATACGTATGAGTGACTGGTATCGCCTCCATCTCTGATAAACACATTTATAGGTTTCGTAGTTGGTTATTCCCATTTTGGATGTTACCCTGTTTGTTGTGATTAATTGTTGATGTAACAAGACAGTGACAGTAGTAGAATGCTGAACATTACATTGACGCAGCACAGGTAATGCAGGACCAGGAACTGTTGAGAAAACTGTTTCAGCTGAACCAAGTTTCCACAGCATCTACCCGGGTTCCTATACACTTTCCCTTTTAAAATTCAATACTTCTCCAGATTGTTTGGGGGGGGGGAGGTCGCGATGCTGCTCCCAATGTTTGAAATACTGTACGACTTTACACATACTTTGCATTTTGCATTTTGTTAACATTTGCGATCTTTATCCAAATGATTACAATATTTGGGATTGATAAGCAAAAGAGATGAAAACTTGCATTTCACCACAGTAAGCGCTGCAAATTATAAGGTAGCCTACATCAGACTTTCTTTCTGGAGATTAGTTAAGAATGCACCCGACAGACACACCCCCACTCTAACGTTTGGGATGCTGCTCTTCGATGTTCAAACAACCAGCTCACTTCAGTGACTTCACCAAAAACATTAATAAGTACATTCATACGTTTTGTTTAGAAGACACAGTAGGCCAACTTGCTGCAGTGGTCTGGAAATACTGAAATATTTTCATACTTTCTTTTCATTTTCCAGACTTGGAAAACACCAAAATCAAACACCATACTTTTCCATACTTGCACAGGAAACCTGATCTATGCATCTCAGAGCTAGCAGCATATACCAGCCCCATTACTGGACTAGTAAACCACGTCAGGCTCCACAAGGAAGTGGAAGACGGATGTTTGATATTATCATAAAATAAACATTTTGCACTTTGAAATCATATTTATAAAAACTGCGGTGCGGTGACACTCACATAGCTCTGAAATTGCTTAGGATTGCATAAGCAAAATACATTAGCCTTACACAGCCCTCCAAAGCAACCTGATTAGCTATAAATAGCAGATTAGAAAAGTCAAATGAAGCTCCATTTAAAATATTTGAACACTGTTTTTCAGAGTCATTAATTCACACTTGATGCAGCTGGATTGGAATCGCTCCCAGCCAGCCAGGGAGATCGGCTGTTGTGTTCGCAAAACAACACATGAAGGGCATGTTTACACAGTCACACTTTAACACGGAAAACCACACATACAAAACTGCAGGCTTATCCAATTAGCAGCCGGCTTGTAAAATATTTGCACACGCAGCAATAATGCAATGGCGGGTGACAGCAGCGGTGATGCAAGGCGTCTGGGAATGGAGAACAGCACACAGAGAGAAACAATTAACAGGCTTATAAAAACCATTTAGATGTGAAAGCGGTTCTCAGCATGAGCACTGACTAACAATTAGTGCTCCTGGGTTTTTTCCACTGGCCGCTGGAATGAAAAAGCGCCCTCCTCAGTTTCACGTTGGCCATACCGCTGTGCCTCTGCACTGCAGGTAACCTTGCACATTGGGTATTGTACAGTGCAGCAGCCATCACTGATGCATACGCATATTACCGCATGCTGCCAGGCTGTGACCTGCCATGACTCACACTGGAGGACAGAGGAACTAAAGTGCTGATTAAGACAGAGCACAGAGGCACCAGTATTCCAGATATGGGGCACAGAGTGTGCTAATTATTTCATTTACATGTTTAATCAGGGTTATTACTATTACTAAATACAGAAAATAGGGGAGTTGATATATCGTATTATGAGAAATCTGCAAAAGCAGGCTCTTATTTTTGAAAAATTAATTTTTCTACTTGCAGCTCAGATAAGGAGATTGCAGCAGTGTCACAGGAAGTCACATCACTGAGGAACTCGAAGCTCGTGGAGTTTTTTCTCCCCTCTTCATCCTGTCTAAAAGCGCCATCACTGCATATTAAATGAGATGCCCATTAAATAACAAAAGGGCGGTACAAAGAGTGGAAAGGGAGTGAAGCGGCCGCAGGAAGTGCTGAGGGGCTGCAGCTGCTGATTGGCTGAGACGTTGGCCCACTACTCCAGCCCAGCAACCCCCGTTGTGAACACAGCTGCTTGGCATGCTGCACGGCATATATGTGCTACTTCGGTTTCTCCCCTAGTAGAGAACTGAGTGAGTGCGTCCAGGCCCAGGTGAGGAGAAGAAATGCTGATTGGGCAAATCGGCTGGATCCCCATGAGCCAGTGGGAGGGCGGGAACACGGCTACGGAGATTCATGGCTTTGACATCTGTGTCCTTCTCGATTCACTGCCCAGGGCCAGTTTGTCATCCCGGTCCAGCCCACGTGGTCGCCGAGAAGAGGGACAAAAGCTTTAGCCCTCCGCAATGCCTCACAAATAGTGAGACATTAAAGGATAAAGCGAGGTTAATGTGAGGAGAGAGCAGGCAGTCCCTTCAAAGCTAAAGCAGAAGGAGTAGGAGAGCAGCATGCAGCAGAAAAGCTGAGAGCTACTTTATGGTATGGAGAGGACTGGAAACTCCAATAAGCAGTGCTTCACTGCACAGACACAGCCATCAGTCCAAAGAAGTACACGCTCCCCGGGTTACGATGGTCCATGTTGCGATATTTCCACTTTACGATAAGTATTCCAATTCCACTGTTTTTCACTTTCAGTATATCATTCAATAAATTACAAGATATATTCAATACTTAGTTATAAATTAAGCTTTTTAGGCTTAGGCGTTAATGATTTTGTCCAACTGTAGGCTAATGTACTGTAAGTGTTCTAAGCATGTTTAAGGTAGGCTATAGGCTATAGGTTATGATGTTTGTCAGGTTAGGTTTACTGTATTAAAATGCAATTTTACCTTACAATATTTTCGCCTTACAACAGGTTTATCAGGATGTAACTCCATCGTAACCTGGGGAGCGTCTGTACAGGAGAACTTCCTCACCACTGCAAAACGCTCCTAATGACCCAAGGAAGTATAGGATTGACACGACACTTTCACAACTGTCTCCACAGCCCTCCTACAGTGTGACATTTGCCGACCTCTCAGCACAATCCCAGCCCTGCAGCCACCATTCACTGAAGGTGACCTTTCTATTGTCACTGAAAGCCTGTAAAACCCAGTGACTTGGAACCACTATGAGGGTCAGGGTCTATTTTTCACTGGTCACTGATAGGGGTCAAGGCAAGGCATGGTGCTAAGTATCGCATCACATCACAGAGATACAGCCTCAAGACATAACCACAGGCAGACTTCCAGTGAATTTTAGGGTCAAGTACAGGGTTTCACTTTCTGTTTGCAAAGCCTTAAATGGACTTGCCCCATCTTATATCGCTGATGTACTGCACCTTCAAGTGTGTCAGAATCTTGAGGTCCACTACTGATCAGTTTCTTCTATTGTGCCCACTGTCTCGGTTAAAATCTAAGGGTAACTAGGGAAAGAAACAAATCTAAGGGTAGCTGTGCCTTTGCAGTTGCAGCACAGACCCTTTGAAATAGTCTTCCATTTCAGATCAGATCAGATCCATCAATCACAGTTTTTAAATCCAGACTTATTTTCACTCATTAGCATTTGCATCTCGAATGTTAGTGTTGCACGTTATCATTAAATTATATTTTATTGTTGGATTCTATTTATAGTTAATATTATTATTGGATTTACAATTATATACTTTATACTAGAATTTTATGTACAGTGTCAGTTTACTGTGTTGTACGGTACTATGGTAAACACTTGATGTTTTTAAATGTGCGTTATAAATAAAATGACTTGAACGCTGTTCAGCCCATAATATACGTTTCAAGTAAAATGAAGAAACATTCTTCTTCGGCCAGATGATCTAAGACATTAGCGTCTGTATATTATGTTTTGTAAGTCTTCATCTTCATTTCCTTTGTCGTGCTGGTTCACATCAATACTTTATGCATCACATACAACAGGGAAGAGCTCCTGGATTTTAGAGGCACAATACCATACAATTCTCCGCCGAAATTGCTGAACACAACCAAAGATATTCTATGAGGGAACTCAGCTGGGGAACTTTGTTCGCCATACCGCCACAACGAAAAAAATAAGCGGCAAACTCGTGGAAGAAGAGGCGGCTCCCTGGAGCGTCTTCAGGGACGCAGGTTTCAGCTGCCGATTCCCATTCTACTTTTTTCGAATGCAAGTTCACTGCACAACAAAACTGATGAACTGCGACCGCTGGTAAAGACCGTCAAAGACTGTTTTTCACTATATCAGCACTCTGCTTCAAGGAAACATAGCTAAAGGAGAGCATACCTGAGGCGGCGTTGAAACTACCCGTTTTTTTGCTGCTCAGCCCCGCTCTCCAATTCAAAACCAGCCAGAGGAATTTGTTTTTATATTAATCAACACTGGTGCAGTGACGTGTCAGTTTTAAAGGGAACGTGTTCCCCTGAGCTGGAAAATTTAATTATCCGCAAGATTTTTACTCTCCCCAGGAATTAGCATCTGTGGTACATTCACACTATGGCAAATGCACAGTTAACACAACGGCAGCTGGCTGACCAGGTTGTGGAGGTAAAGCTGAAATACCCAGACTCACCAGTGAATATCTTGGCAGAATTCAACCACACCAACCTGAGTGAGAAACTCCCGAAATACAAATATTTATCAGCAGCCCCATCAGGGAAGGCAAAACCCTGTGCTGCTACTATAGTACCACGAAGAATGCATACCAGACAGGTATCTGCACACACTGGGCAACTCTGACCACTCACTCTTCCATATCATCCCCTCATAGCTGCAAAGCCTGAAATGAAATGGGTACAAACCTGGACCACTGGACCCACCAATGCTCTGAAGGACTGCATTCCAGCATATTATGCCTTTTTAGTAAGATACAGGCTCAGAGGTATATACATGTATGTTATTACTGTACATAGGTTTGAATGACAATAACACGTAATCTCCGCCATAAACTTGGATGAAACTTTATGTGGCTACTTGTTAAATATAGACAAAATTTCTCAAGTTGAAATAGATTACATATTATGATTTATTACAAAGACTCGAGCAAATTAATTTTATTATTGCAAAACCCATAATATTCACACATTTCAAAATTATGTGCGGGTAGCTTGAAAGACAGTCCTGTGCGCCTGATTAGATATAGCTACAACAAACCCCGGTTTGCAGCTGAGTTGGGGAGACTACATTTTACCAAGGAAAAAACCTATAGGAGCGGTGACCAGGCAGCATACAAGAAGGCCAAGCTCACACTCAACACGGCAATCAAAGCTGCCAAACATATATAGGGAAAAGTTACAGAAGCATTTTTCTTATAATGACTGTTCCTCCATATGGAAAGGAATTTGCACCATCACCAATTACAAATCATAACCACCAATCACTACAGCAGACCCAAAGGAGCTCAGCACTTTTCACTCAAGATTTGAAAAACAAGGAACTGACGCCCACCCTCCCCAACTTGAGACACCATGTCTACCTCCCCCTCCCTCCAGAAGGCTCCCTCTCTTCAAAGGCTCTCAAGACCCCTATCTCCTCACCTCATCATCACTGACCAAACAATGAGATCCATATTCAAGAAACAGAATATCGGGAATCTCAATTAACAAACTCGGGGTTAGAACATAAATTTCAGCTTAACAGAACCAAACATGCAATTCCAAATAAACAATATCACAACGCCGACTATCAGCAATCTATGTCGAGCTGGGTTTTCTTACTGAAACCATGGTTACTTCCCGAGTGCATGCACACGAAAGCGTGCCGTGTGCAATGATCAATCAGTCACGTAAGCATGGACAGCAGCACGACTGCACATCTCACTACAGCAAAACAGAACTATTATGGTAAATATAAAGAATTCAAAAGTACAATTATGGTGAACAGCAACACCGCAGCTGCTGCCAAAGTCAGAAAGGCACGCTGGCAGCAAATCGCTAACAGTGTAATTGCATGTGTACAGTTTGATTGTCATTAAGTAAATGTTAATAATTGCCTTAATTTACAAAAATGTGTCTTGTGGTTTTCGCAAATATTTCATAATGGCTTTTTATTCATAATCATTCTGTTTTACTATTCAGTAATAAACAAATGTGCTACTATTCAAAACCCATTCAATATTCCTTTATCCATCTGCCTCTCTCTCTCTCTCTCTCTCTCACACACACACACACACACACACACACACACACACACACACACACACACACACACACACACACAGAGCATGGGTTTGTCACCAGAGAAGATGAAAAAGGTGTGGACATACTGTAGGAGAGCAACATCCATGTTCATTAATAATTACACCATTCAAAGTGGAAAGAGTACAATGAATGCACTGATAGCTATAAAACAAAATGAGATAGACATGTTCAGTAAAATGTGGTTTAAGCAATGGATTATGAGGGACAATGCACACCACTTTATTTTCAGATTATGAATTTCTATGCATCTTTATTAATAATTTCACTCCATTCACCACCAGTGACTTGAATCCAGTGACAGTTATTGAATGTGAAGTACACATGCAAACATTCAAATGTTAATTAAAATTCGCCCACAAAATAATCTCGAAATCCAAGGGATGAGCAAGACTTTTATGAACTCAAAATGTCACACTGATATCTCGTTACAGCAGAGATTTCCACTTTTCATACATATTCACAAGATTTAGCACGCATAATAAAAGGGCTTGAGACCCAAAAATGATCTGTGTGCTGAATATCGAATATAAAGCTAACTTTAATGCAGTCACAGGATTCTCATGGACAAGTCATGCCACCACTCATGGACACAGTCATGCCACCCAGCTCTAAACCCACTTGGTCAGGCCTGGTAGTCTGTGGGCACAGTGCCTCCTCTGTCCATCCCCTCAGTCATACCACCCAGCTCTAACCCCACCCGAGCAGGCCTGCCAGTCTATGGGCACAGCACAGTGCCTCCTCTGTCCATCCCCTCAGTCATACCACCCAGCTCTAACCCCACCCGAGCAGGCCCGCCAGTCTGTGGGCACAGCACAGTGCCTCCTCTGTCCATCCCCTCAGTCATACCACCCAGCTCTAACCCCACCCGAGCAGGCCTGCCAGTCTGTGGGCACAGCACAGTGCCTCCTTTGTCCATCCACTCAGCATACTCTCCACCCTGTTAGCTGTGCAAACCAGCAGGTCCCAGGTCACTGCATGGATGTCTGTACAACAACTTGTTTCAATTTATATGCACAAGGGTGTACTACTCATGTAAAAGTAAGATATACCTCGTTTTAAAAGTACTTAAGTAAAAAGAACTACACATTCAAATCTATCGATCATTTCAAAAGCAACTTATCATTTAAAATGAATTATAAATATTTCACAGGCCGGTACTTTTTAACGTTATTTAAGTGGCGAATGGGCTGACGAAAATCCTCATCCACCACTACGGAAAGTGGTAGATCGTCCGATGCAATAATCCCTGATATTCCGGTAATAGATCTCATGCCGCTAACACTAAAAATTTATTAAATTTAAATATTGGACAGCAATTCCGGTATGTTAACCAATATATTGTGCATCTCTACATACTGTTTGTTCCATCCTCATAATGACAATATGTAATGAAAAATAATGAAAATTTAAAAAGGCAGAAACATATTACTCAAGATTAATGAGAGAAATCTTTATTGTGTGAAAAAAATTATGATTAATATTTTACCCAGAATTGCTCAGCCCTGCACAAAACGAAATTGTATTGTCTACTTATTTATTTTTTAAATTGGATGAGTAACGAAGGTCAGATAGAATATATGAGGGACAAGGAATATTCCAAAATAGAAACGTGTATAATGGGTGAGGACCAGTGCAGTTGGTGGCCGCACAGACACAATATCTTGGTGCTACAAGCATTTGACTGCAGAGATAAATATTTACATCTATTACCTCATAAGCTTAAGTGCACATCCACATGCGGAGAAGTACGACCTGGCCGTAAGAAGCAAACCAGTGTCCTGATATTGGAAACACAGAGTAACATCTACTTAGCATCAAAGTTATCTGACTAAGAAGTCGCCCTGCTTTGTGATACAGGTCGCTGATCTACTATTTGAGAAACTCAAGTCTGTCAATATCCAGCTAAGCTGAATGGTGTCACGGTGAGGAGTCCAGCTACCATAAGAAAGTAAGCCGACTGGTGTCACAGTGAGGAGTCCAGATACTGTAAGAAAGTAAGCCGAATGATGTTACGGTGAGGAGTCCAGCTACTGTAAGGAATTAAGCTGACTGGTGTGACGGTGAGGAGTCCATCTACCCTAACGAAGTAAGCCGAATGATGTCACGGTGAGGAGCCCAGCTACCGTAAGGAAGTAAGCCAACTGGTGTCACGGTGAGGAATCCAGCTACTGTAAGGAAGTAAGCCGAATGGTGTCACAGTGAGGAGTCCAACTACCCTAAAAAAGTAAGCTGAATGATGTCACGGTGAGGAGCCCAGCTATCGTAAGGAAGTAAGCCGAATGGTGTTACAGTGAGGAGCCCAGCTACCGTAAGGAAGTAAGCCGAATGGTATCACGGTGAGGAGTCCAACTATCGTAAGGAAGTAAGCCGAATGGTGTCACGGTGACGAGTCCAGCTACTGTAAGGAAGTAAGCCGAATGGTGTTACAGTGAGGAGTCCAACTACCCTAAAGAAGTACGCAGACTGATGTCATGGTGAGGAGGCCAGCTACCATAAGGAAGTAAGCCGAATGATGTTACAGTGAGGAGCCCAGCTACTGTAAGGAAGTAAGCCAAATGGTGTCACGGTGAGGAGTCCAGATACTGTAAGAAAGTAAGCCGAATGATGTTACGGTGAGGAGTCCAGCTACCGTAAGGAATTAAGCTGACTGGTGTCACGGTGAGGAGTCCATCTACCCTAAGGAAGTAAGCCAAATGGTATCACGGTGAGGAGCCCAGCTACCACAAGGAAGTAAGCCAAATGGTGTCACGGTGAGGAGTCCAGATACTGTAAGAAAGTAAGCCGAATGATGTTACGGTGAGGAGTCCAGCTATCGTAAGGAATTAAGCTGACTGGTGTCACGGTGAGGAGTCCATCTACCCTAAGGAAGTAAGCCGAATGGTATCACGGTGAGGAGCCCAGCTACCGTACGGAAGTAAGCCACCTGGTGTCACGGTGAGGAGTCCAGCTACCGTAAGGAATTAAGCTGACTGGTGTCACGGTGAGGAGTCCATCTACCCTAAGGAAGTAAGCTGAATGATGTCACGATGAGGAGTCCAGCTACCGTAAGGAAGTAATCCGAATGATGTCACGGTGAGGAGCCCAGCTACTGTAAGGAAGTAAGCCGAATGGTATCACGGTGAGGAGCCCAGCTACCACAAGGAAGTAAGCCAAATGGTGTCACGGTGAGGAGTCCAGATACTGTAAGGAAGTAAGCCGAATGGTGTTACAGTGAGGAGTCCAACTACCCTAAAGAAGTACGCAGACTGATGTCACGGTGAGGAGCCCAGCTATAATAAGGAAGTAAGCTGACTGGTGTCACAGTGAGGAGTCCAACTACCCTAAAGAAGTACGCCGACTGATGTCACGGTGAGGAGGCCAGCTACCGTAAGGAAGTAAGCCAAATGGTGTCTTGGTGAGGAGTCTAGATGCTGTAAGGAAGTAAGCCTAATGATGTTACAGTGAGGAGTCCAACTACCCTAAAGAAGTACGCAGACTGATGTCATGGTGAGGAGCCCAGCTATAATAAGGAAGTAAGCTGACTGGTGTCACAGTGAGGAGTCCAGATACTGTAAGAAAGTAAGCCGAATGATGTTACGGTGAGGAGTCCAGCTACTGTAAGGAAGTAAGCTGACTGGTGTCACAGTGAGGAGTCCATCTACCCTAAGGAAGTAAGCCGAATGATGTCATGGTGAGGAGCCCAGCTACCGTAAGGAAGTAAGCCAACTGGTGTCACGGTGAGGAGTGCAACTACCCTAAGGAAGTAAGCTGAATGGTGTGGTGTTAAGAACATGGAGATAAACATACAAAAATCTGTGGAAATGGTCATCGACTTCCAGACCCCCCCCCACCCCACCACAATCTCTAATGGTCATACAAGACACTACAGTCAGTGGAACTCAGTTCTTCAAATTTTTAGGCACCACCATTCAGCAAGGCCTCAAATAGGACACTAACTTCGCCTGCTTAACTAAGAAGGCCCACCTGTAATTCTTTGACAGCTGAAGAAATTCTAGGTGTCACAGAAAGTTGTTGGCTCAGTTTTACACATCTGAAGCAGAATCCATTGTGACATTCTGCATTTCTGTTTAGTTTGACTCTGTATCATCACACTTGAAGTAGAGACTACAGTGAATTGTGTAATGTGCACAAAAGATTATTATGTGCCAACTCCCTCCACCTGACGTCCTGTACTCAACAAGAATGAGGAACAGGGCTAAGAAAATGATGTCTGGCTCCTGCCACCCTGATAACATCCCCTTCCAGCATCTTCCTTCTCAGCAAAAGCTGACAGCAAGAGCCTGAGTACAAAGATGACTCGCCATCTGAACAATATCTTCTCCCTGGCCATTGCCTGCCTAAACAAGGCCCCATGGTACCTTTCCTTAAGTTTATCTGCATGTCCCCTAAACTGTTTGTACGCCGCATCTTGTCATCTGACACTTATTTATATGCCTAAGTTTTTATTTGATTTATTAATAGCACATCTTATGATTCTCTATTGCTGTCTGTACTTTTATTCTGTTCACTGCTCTGCGTATCTGTGTATTTTTTGTCTCAAACAGTATGTTTAAATTTTATACTTGTGCCACCACCGAAACAAATTTATTGTACATTTTTATACATGGCAAATAAAAGGATTCTGATTCTAAAAGTGCTTGGTTAATCATAGGCACTTCATTAAGTCAAACGAGGTAATGCGGCAATGCTGAGAAAGAGCACAAGGTAAACGCATGCAGGCACGTGCGAGCCCTCGTGAGTGCCACAGCTATGCAGCAATTTTTAAGGCACACCAAGGGAGCCCTGCCCTGCTACAAGACGCACTGCTCACCTCCCCATTCACATCCTCCCAGCCAGCGACCAGGAGGCTGCTGCTGCTGGGCTCATGGGAAGGGGCCCAGCCAACACTTAGCTATGCTTACCTGTGCCTTAATGGGTCTGGAGGTCCAAGCCGGCTCTCTGCCTCTGAAGGGTGCCCTCGTCATAAAGCAAGTATAATTACTTACAGGGACCTTGGAGTGCAACAGCTACTATCTCAAAAACCCATAAAAAGCACCCCTGCCCCCCAAAACACATCAACAACCAAACAGCAGTAAGCGATAGCCAACCCCACTGACATAGAATTCTAATACACTGAATGAATGCCTGGGAGCATCCGATAATGGAACTATATTTCATCTGCAACATGGGGTGCACATCTCATCAGGGCCTTCCAGAAACCCGTGAGCAGAGCGTTGTGGGAGCACATGCATGCATTACCCACCTGATCCTCCTTCAGCCAGGTACAGGTCCCGTGCATAGAGCACTGAGTCCAGCATGGACTCAAACAGGAGGAAGTAGCCCTACAGGACAGAGGAAAGCTATGTCAACAGAAAAACTGCAGCTGTCTAGGGACAATAAAGAATTTAAGTAACCTGCTAAGATTTGTTTTACACAGGGCTTGAATATTCACATTGGCACTAAAACATATTGCCAAGCATATGTCTTTAACAAATAAAATCACTATCACTTGCAAAAAAAATTTAAATATTGTGGTACACCAGGTTTAAACAATACCAGCCTAATTTTATGACAGCATGATTTAAAATATGAACTTATCATTAACTTGCAATAATAATCAAAAGAAAGGTTAATAAAAACAAACAAAACAAACAAACAGGACAGTTTAAACAGAGAAGGAAAAGCCCAGAGGTAGCAGTAGCTAGCTGAGTGAGTGCTGCGACACTCAGCTTAACCAGTGAAATACCGCATAGGCTGCTTATGCACAATAGTTTCACAGATGTTCTCAACCCCACATCGGACAACAGGAAGCCGCTAGTCAGCTCCCTCTGTGCTCTACACAATGCAATGCGCACACACACACAATGTAACGCATCGCAACTCCATGGTAACGTCATTTGAAACAGATCATATGGCATGTGAATCAGAATGGGCGAACAAGGGAGGAAAATCTGTATTCCTCAGGTGGGGAATATTAATCGTTTTGGACCAGTCTGTCCCCATCGCAGACACTTTCCCGTTAATGAGATATCTCAATAAAAGTCCTTTTGAGTTAACTAGAAAAGTATTTTATGAATCTTTCTTAAAACTTTGCAGACATAGTGCATGGATTGTGTTAATTTGATTGTGTTTAAAATGTTAATTTTATGCATTTTGCCAACTCAGTGTTTTGGTCCAACTTCCAACATTCATAGCACTTTTGATAAGGCATGTACTGATTTGAAAATTTAGGCCTAACTTTGCTGAACTTCAAAATATAGGCTATGAAAAAGGCCAAAAATGACACCCCCTTTGAGAGCTTCTCACTCAAACAATATGCTAGAAAAAGCACTCATTCCTGTCATTTAGAGCATATTGGGCCATGTGTATGCAATAACCATATGTACTACTGTGTCAGAATAATGTTTTGAAACGTGCGCAGTTTTCAAACTTGCCTATGTTCATGTCCTCATTTGACCATTTGGGCAGTTAACCTTAATTTTTATATTTTTACCATGTATTCTTATATATTTGAAATCTGACGAAAACTTGGCGCTGTTGCTGAGCCTCCTTCTGGAATTATGATTTTTTTACAGAATGCGCCGTCATGCTCTTGTTGCCATACAAATTAAACCAAAAAATAAATATTATACAGTTTAATTCATTTCAAAATTGCCACATAGATCTGATTACATTATTGAATTTGACAGACAAAGTTAGCCCTAGTCACAAAGTTTCAAAGCTGTACATGGTATATCAAAGAAGCTATGAATGTTGGACCGAAATGCTGAGTCGGCAAAATTCAGAAAATTATTAAAAATTTCAAAAGGCTGTAGTTTCAAAATTACTGAAGATAAAGACCTAACATTTCAAACAATTGTATATTCTGTACATAAGAATGTTCATTTGTTTGTTCAGTTTTTTATAGTGCAAAAGGAACCTGTTAGTGCAGTCATGCAAATATTTCTTTTGGGAAATGTGATTAAGTATACACCTGTCCCGTGTATGATTTGATTGCCTCATATTGAAAAATAAAACACTCTGCCCCGCTTTGAAACAAATGGGATAAATTTTGTCCTGTATTTTCTGTCCACGCAATTTAATAAAGATATTTCCTAATATAGCAACATTTTAAAGTTTGTGAGGGTACAATCTAGGTAGCAGTAACAACAGGGTCTGTATGTGTCAGTATGACATGAAATGGTAGTTACTTTGTTATACCTATGGAGCCCCGGAGGGGTCATGGCCATTTTTTTGTTGCATTTTTTCTAATTTTGTGAGCATGACGTACTTCAGCAACACCAAGTAGGGAAGGAGACATGTTACGCATCATTATAAAGAGTTGAGCAAAAAACATACTACCGTAAAACGCATAGTGTTCACGCACTTCACTTCAGCGTCTGGCTTTGTGAGAAATTGTCCAATATATGAACAGCTGTAATTTCAGAGTTACGTGTCATGACTAGGGGCATTTAGATAAAAACACATTTATTGGCTTTCACATTTCCAGTGGTTCCATCCAGCGATTCTAGAAATTGTAAAGGGTGACATGGCTATCCGGTGAATAAATTGCTGCTGTTCCAACAGCATCCTTTCTAATTTAATCCAATTATACAATTGTGCAGTGAAAACACATCCTTTCACAAAAAAAAGAATACCACATGGCTATCGCAGGTTGAGTTATGAAGTATTCATTGAAATGACAGCAGTAAATGTTTATGAGCTGTGGAATTGACTCAACCCCCCACCAAAACAGCCTCCCTTATATGATTTCACTAGCAAGGTTTCCAAGGTTTTCCCCTCTTCCCACCTGCTACCCAGAATCCCCTCTGCTTGTCACGACCTCTGCTTGACCCAGTTTTCTGCTTGAGTAGACACCATATTACCCAGAGTATTATTCCATTATTACTAAAAATTGAGTTTTTGTCTACATCATTTAACACGTCTGTGAACCACCCAAATTGCTGACTTGTATACACTTTTCTATTGGTCCTCACATGCTCAGCAGCACACAGTAAACTTCAACTTATAAACAGCCTGTACTTTATACATACACACACAGCTCCATAAAAGCTCATTATTTCAGTAACCACAGGAATGCTTCCCACCTTGGCTCGCATTCACTCTTTCATTTTGCCGACTGTTATGCTGAGCAATTTACAAAGCCATTATGGCTGCAAAACTACATCCATCACAACAAATGAGTACTTAAGAAAAGCATCCCAGCACAATGGACAAACATGCCAACCTTGTCGATGTCCAACGCTCTCAAACATCCTGTTTGACCCGGTCTTACTGACAGTGGGTCTGTAGACCAAATAGTGTTAGGCAAGCCAGCTTTATGATGATGGCCATGCTGTACGATTAAGTTGCAGATCAGAGTTAGTGTGCCCGGGAAAATGCTCAGCCTGTAGGGGAAACAGTGCTAACCATTCTGGGGGGGATAGGGTATTTTGCCACTTCCCAGTTATGATAAATCCACTGCCTCAGCGTAACCGGTCTCTAGAGAATTCAAGACAAACAAGCCTGCATGCTGATATACAGTAAAATAAAAAGCACCGGAAAGCAATTCAACTCAATTTAACTTTTTAACAACCGCTGTCCTCTACCTGAACCATATTACCCGTGCTGCCCCCTCCCCTTTCTCACTTCCAGCCAATGGCAGCATTCCTGCGTGAGATAACAGCGCTCTGTCCTTGGTCCGGCGCCGGCCCATTTACAGCCAACGTGAGAGGAATGGGCGGCCGGCCGAGCAGCGAAAGTACGGCACTCATCTGCAGTGTAATTTAGAATGTAATTTCACAGGCTGGTGCCTCACCTGTAGGGGAGCCATCTGGACAGAGAAATATACCTGACATCGTCTCCCATGATTCCCTGCCACAGCCCCGCCCACTGCACCGCTGCAAGTGCACGTGCACTTTCCTGCATTAACGCCTTCACAATTAATTACCGGAAAAAGCCAGGACATGCTACACAGACGCGTGGGTAGAATATCAATTTTGGGACTCCACAACACAGTGGAGAGTTACCATGAGATGCCTTGCTGAAGCAGCCTTCGGTGTTTGTACAGAACAAACATACTAGACCGGTTCTCTGCATCTGTAAAGAGCTGAAGCAAGTGAAATACAAATTCAAAAGGTAATACTTCCCTCCTGGCTCTGATGACATGCAGGAAAGCCGTGAAGCCCATTTTGCTATGCTCCTGCCGTGTACGGCTGTCAAGATGATATTCAGTCAACGAAACAGAACATTTCAAAAATCCAAGGTAAATAAAATCCAGTGATTGAGTATTTTAAATGATCTTGTACATTTGAAGTTGCAAAACTGTAACATGTTACTGAGCATGGGGAAATACAAAGAAGGTTGGTTTTCTCCAGCAAACAAAGAGTCTGACATTCACCAGACGTTATTCTCGCCTGTGCACTTTGGAGGCCCATTGATTTAAGGTTAATGAGGTCAATGTGCAAAAAGACATGGGGACAATAATTACACGAGGCAGGAAATCCATGAATGGAAGGCAGAGCAGATGTCAGGGTGACGTGGCAAGATACAGCGAGAATAAAAACCCTACAATGGGAAACTCACCTCACTGAGGATGCCTGACAGAGCAACTGACTGGAACAGCATGTAAGACAATGTCGTTAACCTCACAGCTAAGCCTTACTACTATTGAAATACCCAGCAAAAGGGGGGAAAGTCCACATTTTTAGGGTAAAAAGACTGCTTTTACGTTATGCATGTTCACGTTTACAGTCCTGCTTTAGCAAATGTTCAAAATGCTTTTAAAATATGACAGAAATGTTCAGAAATAATAGTCTTAGATGTCTATATAAGGGATAATAATTTTAGAAACAGAAGGTTAAAAAAAATACCAAAAGCACGGTACTTCTTGTGTTGGTTTTCCGATGGAGTAAAAATTGGTCCTTGCACAGAATGACGCGAAGCGACATATTTTGTATTGAATTAGAAAAATCACTATAGTATGTAATGCTGGGCTACGTGCAATTCTGATACCAATATTGCATGTTATGTATATGCAATTGTCATGTCACAAGGACCGTGACAGTCAGCTCGGCTTTTTCATGCTGTCTGGACATTATAGAGTGTGGGGGGGGGGTGGTGGGGGGGTTAAGTTCCTTTTCAAGGTTATGTAGTATATGTTCAAAAATAAAAAAAATCAGGGCTCTGCATGAGTTCTTCGAGCCAATCATGATCATTTTAGTCCTTGCCATTTAAATCATTCCTAGACGGGTTTGTTTTTTTTCTTTATAAAGATTCAAATTGCAATAAAATGACACCGCAATATTTGCAATTTTTCCAATATCGTGCAGCTCTAGTACAGTGATCCCTCGTCTATGGCGGGGGTTGCATTCCAGAACCCCCCGCGAAAGGTGAAAATTCGCGAAGTAAAAACCATATGTTTATATGGTTATTTTTGTATATTTTAAGCCCTTATAAACCCTTTATATTCACTTAGATATTACGTAAGATTCGTTTTGTATGTAATTATGTATGTAAACACACTGTTTATATACTACGCACAAATATAC
>JAAGVU020000008.1:23229691-23247009 GCA_011763525.2 Mormyrus iriodes | reverse complement strand
GGGTTCACCTGACTACGCTGCCTCCTAAGTCATTCCGCCCGGCACCATGCCTCGCCGCTCCACCCGGCGGCGTGACAGAAGGCATAGATCCTCCACACAGTAAATAAACACATTTAATTAATCTTGCTTGATGTCATCTGGTGACTTCCTGTACTGACACAGGCATTTTTCTGCTCCTGTAGCATGTGATGGAGAAACTGCAGCAACAGCGGGAAAAATTTTTTTTGCTAAACGCAAAAGTCTTAATTAATGCAATGGGCACTGAGAGCAGAATTAGATATATATATATATATATATAAAAAACACACATTTAAGAAAATGAAGTCTTGGTACATATTGCATCAGGGCTTATTGGAGCCATCAGCCACAGCTGTACTTCATGCTGTAATGAGCAATTAGTGAGGAATGGGGGGTGGGGAGGTGCTGGATGGGCATCCTTGGACACAGCTCCCACTAGTCCCAAATTCCCAGGCACGCTCCCTGCTCAATGCGCTGTGATGTAGTCCAGGCAGTCAGGTTGAAGCCCCCTTCTCATTGACTTGGGACCTGTTGCAAGCACTGCGTGGTGCTTCCCAGTGTGACGTTTCAGGTGACTGAAAAGTTATTTTAGAATATATTTTATCAGCAAGGCATCAGAGCTGGTGGCTTGAATTGTACTCTAAATGGGACAGGTACCCTAGCCACTGTGTTCAGTGCCCCCACCTGCATAAGGCCCAGTTCATCCTAGAGTGACATGACTGTACTGCCATCAATAAGAATTTGGCCCAACTATGTACAGAAATCTGTCATGATAATAAAACTAAAGAAAATTACTGTGAACACCCTGGCCATGCATCTCTGGTAGCATGTATAGTACAGCCTGCTTTCTTTAACAAAGACTGCATAATTAATGTGCAATAATTAGGAGACTTTATCAATTTACCATCAGTTAAGCAGCCCTCCTCAGGAAACAAGAAAAAAATGACTATGGTTCAGGTCATAATTAGAGCAACAAGCCATGCTTTACCTAACTATGAAGGAAGCTGAATGTTTACACTTATAAAAAACTCATTTTAAACCAGAGCAGTAACCAAAGACGTGGGAAATATTCAGTAACAAAGTAAGAAAATGGCGAAAGGAAAGGATAAGTTAACTGAAGGAAATACATTAATTGATAAAAATGCAAATGCACAGCCTGATCAATGGATCAGAAAATCATTTAAATTCCTTCTATAATTTAGGCATGCCATAAATTATCTTCCTCATCTTATATTCTGTTTTAGTTAGGGGGGAAGGGTCACACTGCTACCTCAGACATCCAAGGTGTTGAACCCCACCCCATACCTGTGTCAGATGGATGTCCTCTCACAATCCAAAAACATGCAGTGTGACTGACGAGCATTTCTGAATTTTCCAGAGTGTGAAAGTAAGTGTGCTTTGGACCTATTGAATAATCCACTCTGTACCAATAAATGACATATTCTTGATGAGAGGAGCCAGCGTCAAAAATGAAATCAGGGTTCTGCTGAAGGAAAAATATAACAGGTTTTTGGAAATACTAAAAAAACCAGGTTCAGAGAGGTACATCAGATAGTATTTTGTTAATTTTGCTTGTCCTGCCTGCAATCCTATTATTATTTAAACAGCATGCCGTTTTATTAATTAATAGGGGTGGGAATCAGCAGTGACCGCCCTAATACATATTTTATAGATATATGCTTGCCAATTCGATATATATCACAATTTTTAAACAGATTTCGCCAAAGAGCATTTTAGGTCTACATTAAAGTAAAACCAAGGGCCTTCCGGTTACAGTATTTTCAGTTTGGAACGTGCAATGCAACGAATCAGTACATTTCTTGACATGGGTGAAACCTAAATTCACAAATAGATGTTCAACATGGAAAACATCATACTAATTGTGGCTTTGAGTTGGTTACAGCTAGTGCTAGAGAACTCAAAGACCCTCCCACACTACTTAAATCTGTAGTTTGGGAACATTTTGGCTTCTCAATTAATTACACCAACCCGAGAGAGAGAGAGAGAGAGAGAGAGAGAGAGAGAGAGTGTTGATACCATGTCCATACAGGAGGAAGAGGAAGAGAGGGCGTTGTCTCCTTAGGCTCCAGGCCAAAGTCATTAATGTACCCCGTCTATATCAGTTGACTTGCTATTATTGAAGGAGGACAGTTCTAATCTGTAGTTGCTTCACATCCATGATGGCAAGAATATCTGTCAGCTCTGTTATTTGTTATGTGATATTTTTCTGGACTACGTGCAACATGCTAACCCCTTTTAGATGACATCATCTGAATGTGAGCTTTAAAAAATAGCTAATGCTAAGTTCACACTACACGATTTTAGCCCCAATTTTCCACATGCCGAAAGTTTTTGTGATCGCCAACAAAACTTCCAAACTGGAGGCAAATTGGCTCAAAGACGCAATGGACAGCATCGCTAATGTGTCGCAAATGCGCTGTAATGTGAGAAGTGTTGCGACTGGCAATGAGTGCGGCAATGAGTGCGGCAATGAGCTCCAACCAGTGAGACCACAAGGCACGGGGTAGGGTGAAACCCGAGTGACCAGAGGAGTTTAGAAAGGTGTAAATAGTTCAATTTGTTTAGAAACTGTTCTTACTGTTCAGGGAAGAGGTATAGAGATGCTCAATGAAAGTTTACATTTCGCACACTGGCAGATAGTTCTGGCTTTAAACTGGCACGGTCCAGGAATTCTTAACCTGGAGCTAGGTTCCTCAACTTCAGTGGGAAAGTTGCAAAAGTGCTCACTGACTTGTGTTATGTTAATTTGTGCTCTTTACAATGCCTCAACTTAACAGCACACAAAATAGTCTGCCTCCACTTTCATACAAAAAAGATTTGAGTATTCCTTGTGGAAAAGCTGTGGTAAATTTGAAAAATTGCATGCGCTAGCAAATATTGTAGAGTGTGCTTGATTTTGCATTAATTTCTGTGATCACAAAATTGCTAAATCCTTGATGGACTGGGAGACACAGACCCACACACACAGACACGCATATAGACCAGACATACACTCATACACTCACAGCAAGTGCATGCCCTGCACACACATACACCCACGCTCCACACATTCCCAAAGCAGCTACACCAGCGTGCCAGGCCATCTCACCATGCAGCCCTGCAGCTTCCCGGCCAATATGTGCACTTAGCACACGTTTACACAGGAGGAGAGAGTCACCATGTAAGGAGAGGCTGGATGGAGGGTGTGAAGTCAGAGCTTCATCCCCAGGACTGAGGCTCCAGGGCTCTGCACCCCCCCCTTCCCAGTGGCCTCTTCAGGGGACCATGATGAGTAGGTGTTTAAAAACAGACAGGCAGGAATGATTCCCAGTAGCATTTTTTTAGCACACTGTAGGGGAATGAGCTGGTGGCTAAGCGTGCTCCAGGATAGCACCCACTGAAATGGACTGGTAGAATTGTCTTCTCTGCTACTGCCTCCAGTGGGTCCAGGGTCATCCGGTAATGGTGCTGGCCTTCCTAATGAGTTTGTTGAATCGTTTGGCATCACCTGGACTGATGGCACTTCCCCAACAGGCCACAGTACAGAAAAGCACGCTGGCCACTACAAACTAACTAAACATATACTGCAGCTTGCTACACACATCAAAAGACCTGAGGCCCTTCAGAAAATACAGTCTGCTCTGGTCTTTGGTAAGAGTACCGCTGTGCTATCCACTGAATCCAGGCTGCTGTTCAGGAGTGCCCCCACCTCCACTTCCTCCCCCTGGATGGTGATGGGGCTCTCTGTTACGCTGGAAGTTCTGCTGATGTTATGTTATCCTGGATGTCTTGCTGATGTTGAGCTGCAAGTTGTTCTCCCTGCACCACAAGACAAAGTCCTCTACTAGTCCTCTGTATTCTGACTCTTCTCTGTTGCTGATGTATCCTACAAGAGAGGAGCTCTAAGAACTAAGATGGCAAGTAGATGGCAAAAGCTGGTGTTTTACTGGAAGTCTATCATGTAGAGCAGGGGTCACAAATTCAAATTACCCGGGGGCCACTGGCTATGTGATGCTCCCCCAAAGGGGCCATCAAAGAAATCACACAAGTCAATCAAACAAGAGTTATTTTAGAGTAATACATTGTTCTGTTGACATAGAAGCCCAGTCAAGTTTGAGGTTGACAATCTTTGAAAAGTACTTCATGGACAGAGAGCTTGCTGACATGCTCGTGAGTGACACTATGGAGTGGGAGTCAACTGAAGAAGTTTCAGAAGATGACAGTGTAGACGAGAATTCCGAAAGTGATGAAGTGTGTGAAGCAGAGGATGACACGTTTTTCTAAAAATGGTGAAATATGGTGGTCCTCAATACCATTTACACAAAAGGGTGCAGGGAGTGTATAATGAAGACCATGCCAGGGTCAACAAGGCTGAGTAAGTCGTGGACAGATGATATTTTATCCACATTTCAGCTGTATATTTCAAAGCCAGTGGAAGATTACAAATTATAAAAATGACAAAGCAGGAGGGGAAGAGGAGGTTTGACAGTGACTGGAAGAGATCAATCACAGTGAGTTTAGTGCCTACCTCAGGTTAGTAATTCTTGTCTTCAGATTTAAAGGAGCTGAAGTTGCTGTCAGTCTGTGGGATTCCACCACTGGAAAACCGATTTTTCCTGTACTATGTCCTGAAGAGGTTCCATGTTCTGTCAGCAACTTTGCAGTTTAACAATTATAAAACAAGAGGCTCATGGAGAATGACAGATAAACTGGCAGCTATCAGAAACTTTTGGGAAATCTGGGTAGAGCAGCTGCCATGTACAAACTCCAGCCATGATGTGACTATGGATGAGTGGCTGATCCCACTAAAAGGTAACTAACTTATGTTCTTTATTACTTATTATTTCAAGCAATTACTACATTTGTTACTGTATTTGTCAACTATTCAAACCTTTGTGAACTACTGAAGGAACAAATAAAGAATATCACAGAAAGTGAAATTATTATGTGAGAACGAGATCACACCCCCTAGCACTATCTAACTCAGCTGCTTCATTTTGATCCTAATTGCCAGTAATATAAAACCAGGTCAACTGTTTAGTCGTTGTGAGGTTTTGTCTTGTTATGCCAGACTACTGAGTGGTTTTCTGCCCTGGTCTTCCCTGGTTGCATTTGGCTCCTCCTGTGTGCTTTTGTGTCCTTGTTCTCCCACATCCTGTCACCCAAGCGATTGCTGATCACAACCTCCATCTAGGTGCGCTTGAGTGTCCCGCTTTCCCTACGTCATCACAAGTGTATGCCGATTCCTTCGCTCCCCTGGACAGATTACCCAGCTTCACAATATCTGCTCTCGACCCTGACTTTGATTCCCATCCTAAGACTTAGCTTCTTGGTTGACCCGTGTTTGGGTGTCCTGTTCCCATTGTGTTATCAATAATTTTCATTTGTCTAAAATATTTAGCGAATTGGTTTAATTAACAGCAAATATGTGTTCCCTTTATGTGTTCTTGCAGGTTGCTGTCTATTCCAGCGGTATATACCTAAAAAAAAACCCAGAAGACATGAGATTAAATTATGGCTGGGTTTCGACACTCAATCCAATTACGCCTGGAATGTTCAAATACACACTGGCAAGCCGGCTGATGGAACAAGAGAAAAGAAGTAGACCATGGGCACTGTAATGGACTTAACTCAAGGGCTCAGTGGTCACAACATAACCTGTGACGATTTTTTTCCATGTCTTTCGAGCTTGGGCAAGAGCTCCAGAAACTGACAGTGCTGGGTATGGTGTACAGTGCCAAAACAAGCCCGAACTGCCATCTGCTCTACTGTCAATCAAAGACAAAGCAGTGTTCTCATCTAAATTTGCATTTACTTGTGATACAGCTGTTTCCTATATATCTGAAAATAACAAGAATGTACCGGTTATGAATACCGCGCCCAGGATGAGTAACAGGGTGGACAAAAAATCTGAAATGGTACTAGACTATAAAAAAATTAAAGAAGGGATCCCTACCCTTGATAAAGTCACTGCAACTTACAGTTGCAAGAGAAAAATGGCACGCTGGCCCCTGGCACTGTTTCTTAATATGGTTGACATTTCAGCATACAACGTGGTTGTTCTTAGGTAGGTAAATCAGTCATGGAAGGCAGATGAAAATAGTGTGAGACGGCAGTTTATGGAGGAGTTAAGGAAAGCCCTAAGCACACCTTCAATGCAGCAGAGGCCACGCCTTCCCCATGTTTCCAGTATTGCCTCACTAGTGAGGGCTGTAAAAACAATGGTCTCTGCATCCACCTTCTCACAGGTAATTAAAGGCAAGGTGGTAAAGAGAGGACGATGCATCGCATAAGGAAAGGGGGGCAGACAACAAGACAATTTGGCATTACGCGCTCTGTGGAAAATGTGTTTGCAAACAGCACTTTGCTGTGTGTCGTTGCACTTGAAAAAAGCATAAATTACATAAATGCATGTCATTTGCTTTTAGTTTAGTGATTTTTTTTTTGGTTTGGTTTGTTCCTGATGGTTTTCTGCACTGTGTGAATAATAGTATATAGTTATATATAGTAATAATAATGATAATAATAGTAAAGTACAGAAATAATATACTAATATAATGATTATACTAAAACAACAACAACAATAAGTGTAGTGCCGGCTAGCTACACTACAATCAGCTGAGCTAATTAACATATCCCACCATGCTCCATGGGTATTCTAAATAGCCCCTGTGTGTGTTATTGTAAATACTTGTCCTGCATTCTCTATTGTCGCATGTGTCCTTAACTATGTCATATGTGAACCCTGCCCAATCCTCAAATGTCTTTAGCCATTGTGTAAACTACCCACTCTGTGTGTGTCTTACTGTCTGGCGTCTGACCTCCCTGCATTTTCCCATTATGTGTGTCGGTGGTTGTTTGGAGTCTGTGCTAGTCCTTTCAAGGACTTCAATGAAAGGGCATTTTTCACCCTTAAATAAGCCTCCATGTCTCTTGCCACCAATGCAATGCCTCGGTCTGCCAGATCATACAATAATATAGTAATTGCATAGTTTGACTGCATGATTATTTTTCTTGTCAAAAGATCACAATAGGTCTAAATATTTCAAGGCAGCAGGACAGGGAATTACTACAGTAAAATATGAAGAATTCAAAAGTACAAAAACGACAAAGCGCAACACCATTGCTACCGCTAAAGCTAGAATGGCATGCTGCAATAGATCGCTGACAGCAAAAATGCATACGTACAGTTTGATTGTTGTTGTTTTAATTTCCGAACATGTGCTTTGTAGTTTTTGTAATTATTCTTAGTCTTTGTATTCATATTCATAATCCCATTTTATTATTCAATATTAAATAAACTTATCACCTTTCAAAACTCATTAAATATTCCTTCATCCATCATTGCCTCCAGGCCCTGATGATAATGCACTGGTTGACTGAAGTCTTCATTATTCAATGCTGCAGGGAGGTAATCAATAATCAAGCAGGGCACTATGGAGCACTAATAGTGAGAACACAGACAAGGCAACACTATTCAGGCAAACACAACACAGCTGAGTTATACAAGAGCAGCAAAAACACTGAGAAACAATCATGCAGACTGTGACAGGACCACCAGGATACATTTCTTTTCAGGTACCAGGATGAAAACATAACTGCAATGCAGGACATGAGACTTCCAGTCTGCATTATTCCCCATATGTTAACACTGTTTATCCAGTGAGTGGCATCAGGGAGTGATTCAGGACATGCAACCTGAAAGCTGACAATTCAAGTGTGCAAGGGCTGGCTGCTGCTGCACGCTTAGGAGAGGCACTGCACCTGAACATCCAGGTGTTTAAAAGAATAAACCTGTAATAGGTTCGGGTGAGAACAGCTGTGGATAAGAATACACTTATGACTCAAATTGTTTGAGAGATCTGCTTGTTAGTCAGAAGACTCACAAACAAGGTTATGCTTCCCCAACTCACTCCCCTGTAGGCCAGCCATTCTCACTACACACCGTTGGGCACATAGCACTGAGCATGGGAGGTTCTCCACACTGAGGGATATAGATTTCCCTGCTGTGATAACTGACGACTCACAGGGGCCTGGTAGGTCTGGAGGATGTACCTAGACTGGGGCCATCCACCACAACCCCAGGCCACTTAACAGTCCTGGGGTGAAACAAAGCCAATTTACACCACACTGCTGTACAAATGCTGGTCACACTCAGGCCAGAAGACATAATTCACATTAAAACCAAGGCATCAGTGACTGAGCCAGCAACCAATACATTACCTCAAGCCTCCCATGATGATGAGTCAAAGAAAATCATCAGATATGCTGGTATGAGAGGATTGAAACCAGTGCCCGGGATACAGGATTGCTGGGACGTTCTTTTCCTGACACACGCGAGACAAAGGTAGATGGACAAATTGAATCTCATTGGAGAACCGCTCACACAAGGTGCTCTCAAACACAGAATACCTTCACTACCGCTTCAGAATGATCAACTCAATGTGTGTATATGACCAAACAGTTTGAGAGTAATGAAAAGATATTTACCATTAAATGCAGCAAGAAGGAAGCCATCATAAAACATTGATTTTTTTATTCTAACCTTTCTTTGCACAACTTTGCACATTGATTGAATTAATTTCACCCTGTTTTCTTGACACACCACTCTTGCAACACTGTTTATTGTTTCTGCATCAGCCAATATCTATTGGAAAGAGAACAAACATCTGGGACTGACCTTTTGAAATTCAGAGCTCCACAATTTGGAGGAAAGTTAAGTGAAGCAAATGATGTATAAACCGGCATGCAGGGCATGTGTGTGTGTTTGTGTCCTTGTATGTGCATATGTGAAAAATGAAGTGTAAAATGCCCCTCCTGGTGGGGGCCATCCAGTGCAGACAGAGCTATCATTGCACCTGTATCGCACTGCAGGCCCGTAAGGTGCCACAGCACAGTTCCGGTTATCTCTCCTGGCATGTCGGGCACTGTGGCCTCACTCCCTCCGCCTGTGATAAGGAGGCACCTGCTCCTGACAGAACACAAAGTGCCAATGAAGTGACTGGGACCACCCTGCCAGCAGGGCATATTGTGGCAAACGCAGGCATGTGTGCAAGCTGGCACTGATGCAGCATACTGTAACCTGCTTACAGAAATCAAGCTCATTCCTTTAAATAGGCCACAGAGGTATGGTCCCCCAGAGAACATCACAGGGCCTAGAATGAAGGGCATATCTTATAATGGATAATTAATAAAACGATCTACATGAAATTGCCTAAAATGCTGATAAACTGACATGATATGGCGGCTCGCCTTTGTTGGGGGGGGCGGGGGGTGCTCCAGGGTACTGACTGCTGAGACTAGAAAGCAGGTGGAACATCTGCTGAAACAGAAAACAGTGTGGGGGTTTGTCAGCATGTGGACCCTCCAAGCAGAGATCACAGCATCATCCAGCTGGCTCTAATGCAGAAATGGGACCCAGCTACACTGCTACCATATTGGCTCAGGTAGATTTACCTTCAGCTGTGGTACAATTGCCCCAATAACAAGTAATTGTACCCTCAAAGGTACAAGCTGGTATTTTTTCACAGTGTACATGCTCCCGGTTGAAACGCAACAAACAGCCTTCAAGTCTGTGATGTGACGACTCAGAAACATTATGTATCTGCTGGCTCTTCACGGTACACTCTGCCTCCTCCCCCCTACCCTCATCCGATTATGTCTTCGGTGTCACTGAGCAACACGAATGGCAGTGCTGCCAGCCAAAACACTGTCATGCAGCATGGAGGATAGCTGTGCTGAGGTCCTCGCTCTGCAGGGGACCTTTAGCCTCAGACGTAGCAGAAACACCCTCTTAAAATGGGCCTGGCCTAGAGAGGCGGATGAACAAAAGCTTGTTTCCTGGAAACAGGGACACCCCCCTCCCCCTCACAAGGCAAACTGGAAATAACACAGCACCCCCTTGAGCCATTATCACAAATACCATGAATACACTGCTGAAGGCCTTGGCTGCTGACCTCGACCACTTCATGGTCCGTGGGGTCTGGGCAAAGCCAAGGGAGAACATGCTGGCCACACCCACAGGGCCCCAAGCAAGCACGTCAGTCACAAAGAGCAGCACAGACAGTCCACTGATTAGGTCACGTTCAAGAAAGAGCAGACACACAAATTAAAAAGGGCTATGCTGATAACCAGCTTGCACGTCAGGAGATTTGTTCATGGCCACTTGCCTGAGCCCTGCCATAATAGTACAATATGTTCATATTCATCCTTCACATGTGACTCCTCATAAGGGAGGCCACCCCCCCCTGGACACAGCATTTTATTTTTCAATATGGGGAGATATACAGGATGGCATGGAAAGCCGTTTTAGCATCTATTCGATATCGGTGATATCCTTGATATCAATCGTCAGTTTCCTCCACTAGTTAGGTCTTTGTCAGCACTAGTTGGACATTTTTTCGTACTAGCTGAACAAGAAGTCATACTAGTCACTCTGTTTTAGCAACTAGTTACCTATTGACCTACAATATTCTGCAGTAGTTAAATAGTGACAACCAAAATGTGCACTAGTTAACTGGTGATAGCCAAAGTATACACTAGTTAACTAGTTGAAGCCTCTTTTGACCTTACTAATTAATTAACAAGGCTCAAAATATTTACTAGTTGAACTAGTAAAAGCCAAAAAGCTCACTAATTCACTAGTTGGGGTATTTTGGTTTACTAGTCAACTAATGAGGCTTAAAGTGTTTACTAGTTGAACTAGTGAAAGCTGAAACGCTCATTAGTTAAACTAAAGCCAGTCATGAAGCAGGAAAGGTGCATAAATTGAGCCTATTGGATCTCCAGGATGAATTCCCACCAGCGAAAATTTAACCTTATAAATCCTGATGTGATTTTACTGTTGTTAATTGCCAGCTCCTTGCTTACTACGCAGAATAAAGCATGAAAATTCACGTGCAAGTAAAACATAAAAGTAGCTCTGCTCTGTTGCTATTTCGTTCTTTGCTTTCAACTATGAGGCCTTGAACTGGACAAAAGCTCATCGAAAAGTTGCAGGAGGAAGCAGGTATACATGCATGAGAAATGATGAGTTACTGCGTGAGGGAGGCTGAATTGCCACATAGAATCTGGTCTCTCTCGTGCAATATACTGCGCGAGAGAGACCTGATTCCACAACAGAAAGAAGTAGTTCTGTACAATAAAAACATTACTGATGATTTGATCTGCACTCAATCCAGAAAGCCTGCATCTGTAAATCAAGGTCAGACTGACTTATGTGTAACAGAACTGCTCTTTGATGTTACTTATTTCTGTGCTAACAAAATATATATATATATATTTGTTATATAACAAAACATATCTAATAAGCAAAAAAACGTCAGCAATGGTTCCATCTACAGGTAGAGAAACAGCACTCCTTCTCCCTTTAGACCTTAGATCTTCATTGCATCTATACATTGTTAGGTAACCTGACTATAAAGAAACAGGTATCTCATTAAGGTACATACCAACTGGATTTTGTACTGAGTGTTATTTTTACATTTAATATTGCCTATACAAGTAGGTACCCTGTTTATAGAAAATAGAGAAGGCAAATCACTTCCAGGTTGTCAAAGCTTGGAGAGAATGCTAACACAGAATGCTGAGACAGGTAGCACACTTGATGTTACACTATTATTTTTTAATTTAATCTAATTTAAAACGGAATAGACAAAGCACTTACAGTTACAGGTTATCAAAGTTAAGAAGCATTTTTTATATTTTTCTCTCCTTGATTTCATACAGCAGAGACATAACCTAGGCCTAGTCAGTCATGCTGCCATTTTTCTGAATGGAGAGTTATTATATGGAAAAATAAAGAGTTCATTGTTTAAAAGGGTGATGTGTTTTTATTTTCTTCTTACGTATAAAGCTGTTACTGAGGTCCAAAAACTGTGACACATACCAAACTGTGGGAAAACTGTCCCATTACACCCCTAATGTACATGGGCCCTTGAGCAAGGCCCCTAACCCGCAGTTCCATGGGCAACACTGCAGGTGGTTGCCCTTAACTACCAAGTTTGCTGTCACTGACATGTGTGTCATATAAAGCAGGATGGGGTAGGCAAAGAGAATTTCCCTATAAGGATCAATAAAAGTGTCATTATTTTATGTCTTGGAATTGAGCAGTGTGTGGTTCAGTGGCCTAAGCCTCTGTGCCTGTTAGTAGAAGGCTGAACCCCCAGCTCCCTGGGTGCTACTATGGGTGGCTGCCCTTCACCGCTAGCTTGTTCTCACCTATAGAGAGCAAGTTGGGGGAGGTATAAAGAAAATTTCATCATTAATAATTTAGAGTATACCAATTTTTTGTCCACAAAATAACAAGAAATATTAGTAAACAAGTGCCTTTATCTTCCCTAATGGCTGAACTCATGTTCTGACTGGTTAAATTTGGGGACCCAGTGCAGGATCAGGCTATTTATTGAGTGCCCCTGTAACACTTCATGTGACTTGTCTTAATGCAATTAGATTCACCAGATCTGTGTCTGTTCTTTAATGTGTCACCATTGACCTGGACTAGGGCTAAGTGATTATCATAATTACATTCCCCCAAAATATATTTTGCTATTCCCCCCATGATTTTGCCAACCAGCTACCAGATGGCTACTGATAAAATTTGCTGACTGAGGAGGCTAGCAACACAGAAAACAATTCAAATCACATTATACAATATTCATAAAATCATCTCCCACCCCACAGTTTGAGAATCACTGACTCGTGTATGTTCCTGGGACGTTTGCAGTAAGATCCTCGGGATGACAGATCCCCCCTCATGACAGAGCACTGTGTTCACAAGACGGCGGCAGCAGCCTCTGTTTTCACCCTCGGCTGCCGTCTGTCGTTCTAGTTTTGGGTTGATTTGGGATTTTTCATAGAAAGATTTTCAGATGTAGATTTTCATCCATATAATGTTTGTGTGAAGTGGTAAAATGACCCATCAAAGATCAAATTCAGTATATAGAGTAATGATAACAAATAAGGATATCCTATGCACAAGAATAAGCCTGAAATTTCATTTATCCTTCTCTTTGGTCTTACTGCCATTGAATCAATTTTGGTGGGATATGTCGGAAAAATATTTAATTTGTTCGGGTCCAGATCTTCATGCTTACAACACATGCTTACATTTCCAGCATGTCACCCCTGCAAAATGCCTGCAAAGTTTTACAGTTACTGTGTTCACAAGACCAAGTGCCTTGTATGGTCCTATTGTTGCCAATGGGACCAGAGAAGTTCTCAGTTATCAGTCTCTCTATCATTTAGTGACTGGAGTTTGAACCAAAAACTTAATTGATCAATTACCTAACTTAAAAAAAAAACTATATATCATTGGACTTCTAAAAATACTGCACTCATGTCACACTGTACGCATAAGGCCCATAGATGGGTTGGCTGCGTTGCTGAACTAACAAGGCGTGCCGTATGGCTGCTGAGGAAGAATTTGTTCCAAAAAAGCTTCTACTTTGTGTGGAAATAGTTTGGATTTGTGAAATCCAACATGGACCAACCTACTGTAATTTGCAAACTTTGCAAAGATGCCATTCATACAACAGGTGATAACACAATCAATATTTTATATTTACAGTATT
Organism: Mormyrus iriodes; assembly: GCA_011763525.2. Classification (NCBI taxonomy): domain Eukaryota; kingdom Metazoa; phylum Chordata; class Actinopteri; order Osteoglossiformes; family Mormyridae; genus Mormyrus; species Mormyrus iriodes. The sequence goes on along the minus strand of JAAGVU020000008.1, from coordinate 23,233,420 downwards.
TTACATGCTTTTATAATTAATTATACTTATTATTATAGGCTAATGCTACAAGCAGTGTTTCTTGTAAGGAGAGAATTGATGGTTTAAATTGTTAATTAGCATTACTACATACTGGCCCCAGACTAACTTTCTCCAATAGTAGCACTTTTTCTCCTTACTGAAAATTTTAGGAGCACCAGCACAAAATTTAGGCGCACCGCTTAAATCAACATGCAATTCAACATGTTCATTTTTTCTCCATCTTAACTGTATTACGAATAAATGCTTTGGTAATAAATATACAATTTAGAAAATTAACAATATGATGATGTTTTATGGTGACAGAAAGTGAAGTAGTGCTTTAAGAAGGAAAACATCATGAAGTGAAATTGTGCTTTTTAAAACATAAACACCAAAGTTTGTTTCATTGCATTGTCATCAAAGGGCAGAGTGAGAGTGAGAGTGAGAGTGAGAGTGCTTATGGACTGGTAGATGACACCCTGTGCAGAATCCTCCCCAACCCGCGTGGTAAGGATCATGACAGCCTTCCTCTGCAGTCTCATCATTCCTTATTCGCTCACACAGACACAAATACCAATAAGACAATATTTAATTCCCAGTTCTTAAAAATTTAGAACTGTTTCTAATATGCAACCGGTTCTCAATACCCAACCATACATTGCAATCCTCGCTCCCTCCTGGTGTTTGACATGATAGATAAATAAACAAACAGACAGACAGACAGACAGACATATCAAATTTAAACAATAAGAATATGTATTATTCATTACAGGAGAGGTGACAATTCTACCAGCAATGCCAAACCTGGCTCCTGAAATGAACAGTTGAGACAGTCAGAGAAAAACACCTAGCAACAAACCAAATTGTTTTTTATATCTTATATATATTATATAATTTTATATTTTGTATTATTTGTTAAAATTTGATTTATTCAGTCTTGCCTTTTTTAATTTTCAGAATTCTATGTAAATTTCAAGTAAAAATGGAGCATTGAAGTAAAATAATGCCTTGAATCATATTGTGAAGATTATCAACAAAGACATATAAAAAAATTATTGTGGTAAATCTGCTATATCACCCAGCCCTACGAAGGGACCCCCTTGTTGGTGATGTCTACCAAGAGGGAACCCCCCCGGGCTACAGACATAGTAAATGATGAATAGCCATGCTGTGTGGTTGGAAAGGTTGAAAAACTCTGGTCTGCAGTTTGCAGAAGGCAGAGCACATCTGCAACAGCTAAAAATATGACGAGGGCAAAAAATAAAAATAAAATACACACACACCCACCTATTGCCACCTTTATTTATTTACAGCTGTGACGCAACTGAAAATCCCTCCCTATATATTTGGCGCTGTTTGTAGTTCAAGTTGCCCATTAAATGGCTGGGTAATGGGAGTGAGGCTGTGCAGCAGCCACATTAAAAGCACCATGCTCCAGGCAGACTTTCAAGTGCCCAAATGCATGTGCTGCAGTCACTAACCATGTGTGCCTCACAAAATTTCCCCCATTTACAATGCAGCACAGACCCAAGCCAGTTCCCATTTCTCCCACAGCAATAAAGCTGTCTAATGAAAATGCATCCTCTTTCACACAGACAGAGGCAACGGCGACACAGGGGAAGGGTCCACGTGTGAGATGGACAGCAGGCTGACAGAGCATGCCTTTAACAAAGGTCCGCACTGAAGCTAGGAAGCAGTCACAGCTGGGAAGCAATAAAAGCACTGAGAATGGTCTCAGTGACAAAACAGTTAATGAAATGAGCCCAGTCCTCAGAGAAGCCATTCCCACCTTCATTCAACAGATCTGTGGCCAATTAAAGATATTGGATGTACACAGACAATGGTGCAGAATTCTGAAATCGCACAATTCATGAATAAATATAACTACACCTCGATCCAGGCAAAAATGGAAGTGCACACTTTGGTATGTGATACAGCTTAAAAGCATTCAGAGGCTTCACAACAAAGTGAATAAATCAAATAGCAGTTTGGACACACAAGATGTAGACGGGGCATTGCAAATAGCTCGGCTTACATGCACACATCTTCCATGCTGCGGGGCTGCCCTCTCAGGGGCCATTGCTGCATTCTTTCCTGGGTTGGCACAGTTCAAAGGCACTGCCAATAAATCCTGATAAAAGTCAGCATAAACAGACTTTTGGGCAGCTGCAGGAGAGTACAGGGCAAAAGAAAGCAGAGCCACCCTCCTACACAGCACTACCCTACAAGCACATGTAGCAAAGAGGAAGTCATCAAAAAATTAGGCAGCGTATGGTCAAGACTATGCACTGTTTCAAACAGATATACCCACCATGCTCACACAGTATGAAGGAATACCAGGATGGGCATAGAGTATAATATAATATATTATATAATAGTAAAATAGTATATACTATATAATAGTAAAATGTTTTTACCAATTAAAGGTTTTGCCAGTAAAAATCTGATATTTTAAGATCTGCTATAAAAACAAGGGGAATTTGCACAGGATGCCTTTTTGGATCACATTCCAAAGAAAGGTTCAGCAGCAACAAGCTTAAAATGCATAACGTCGAATGGAACTTTAAATTAATTTTTGTTGAAATATCAACTCACAATGTACATAAACCTTTAAAACAGAGAACAGTGCTTTGCTTGGCAAAGCAAGTACCAAGAAGACAAAATATACACAAACGCTTAGCTCTGGCATGGCAAGCCAATCAAAGCAAATGCTGAGATTTAGATCCTACAGGCTAACATCTGGAAAGGGAAAAAACAACACGTAACCAGCTATGAGAAGTATACAATTTACAGTTTTCTCCATAGACAGAGTGTAGAGAGAGCAGCACAGTGCTGAGGGAGACCACAAGCAGGGCAGACAGAGGAGGCAGACCTGAAACACAAATGCCACAAAAGAATACTGCCCTTCCTAGGAGGTAGGAACCCAAAGAAATGAGAACTTATTGAAAAAAACCTTGAGACTAAATATACAACCCACGCAAGACATAAACAGTGTTGTACATGACCTTTTCTGTGTGATCTTTTCTCAGCTATTTTGCTTGAGGTATGTTTGATTTTTAAGGGCAAACAAACCTGGGAATGAAAGCAGTGGCCAGGATGGTGGACCTTGGCCCGGTCGTGCAGGTCCTCTACCCCTTTTGTAATGCTAGTGTTCAAGTGGAGCAGAAAGTCTCCCAAGAGCCTCAGAGATAGCCTGAAAATTCCGGGTGTTAATATTCTGGGGGAGGGGGAATTCACTGCACACTGCAAAAAAATTATTAAATGCTCAGAAAACTGACATTCTGTTGTTTGGTGGCAAGTCCATAGATAGGAATGCCATAATGTCTGCATTCCCCTCCAGAAGGCTGAACTTTTCCCTCAGCAACTCAGCTGGTAATCTAGGTGTCATCTTAGATACAAGCCTCTCATTCAAATCGCATGTGGATGCAGTTTCAAAGGTATGCTTCCTACAGCTATGCAACATTGCCAAACTATGAAGATTTCTTACTATTCAAGACACAGACAAATTTATACATGCCTTTGTATACAGTAGGGTAGACTACTGTAATGCTCTGTTATCCGGGAGCACACACTGCACATTAAACACCTTGCAGCGTATTCAAAATGCTGCAGCTCGAATCGTCACCAAGAGCAGGAAGTTTGAACACATAAGCCCTGTTCTTAGTTCCCTGCACTGGCTTCCTGTTAGGTTCAGGACTGACTTCAAAGTTCTCCTACTTACATATAAGG
>JAAGVU020000008.1:23200871-23219674 GCA_011763525.2 Mormyrus iriodes | reverse complement strand
CATGTACCAGAAATAAAAAGACCCATCGTCCGCAGAAATCCACGAACCAGCGAAAAATCCGCGATATATATTTAGATGTGCTTGCTTATAAAATCCGCGATACAGTGAAGCCACGAATGTCGAAGCACGATATAGCGAGGGATCACTGTAATTTCAAACTTTCAGCAAAACAGAATCTGTGCTCCTGCAAGCTTATTGTGAGGCTGAAATAGAAGAATGTAGAAAATCAATTAAAAGGTGGTTATGTCTGTTGAGTACAGGCAGTTCCCAGGTTAAGAACGTCCGACTTACGTACAACTGGTAGGAGTGGATCGTCATAAAGCCTATTATATAAAAAAATCAAGGTTAAATACAATGGTTCGTAATAACAAACGCGCACACTATGTGAAACTTATGAAAACACTGTGCAGCCTCAGTGGTGTCGGCTCAATGTACAGTGCATTACTGAATGTAGTTACTTTTATTATTATTATTATTATTATTATTATTTTGTTATATATTTTTCCGACTTACCTACAAATTCGACTTAAAGATAAACTCAGGGAAGGGATCTCCTTCGCAACCTGGGAACTGCCTGTACATAGCCTGTTCTACTCAACTCCTATAAGATTTCTTCATAATCAGCTGCCACAAGGTGGCAGCAAGGACAAACCGAGGGTGCAAAATACTAGCGTTATGTCAATCATCTAGGGATTTTCCTCAGACCACATAAAAAAGTAATTAAGAAATTGTAATAAGCAGTATACTCATGGAGCACGAACAGGTAGTCAAGGCTCCCATGCTAGGCCTTACCTGCACCCCAGAAGATACCTGTCCATCCTGTACACAGAAACAGAGTACAAGGAAGCCAACCTTCAGCCCATCTGAACAATTTTACCATCTTATTATCTATAGTGTACGGCAATTCAGTCTACATCTTACAGGTTTTCAAACTTTTTTTAGCTATAGGGCAAAAGAGAGAGGAGGGGGTACAAACTGATGAAATGACCTAGATAAACGACAACTACACTAGCATGTTTTAGTGACTGTAGCAAGCTGTGCACATGAAGTAGCCTTGGAAACCTCACAAAAGGGGGAGCAGGAGAGGAGCAACAAACCATTATATGCCTCTGCAGAGTGTCCCTTGTTAAGGACCTGGCACAGAATCAGGAACACTCAACCAAAATGTGCAGAGCACGCTGCTAAACAGCAGCCTCTCCCCTATTGGTGGAACCCACAACAACTGGTGATGCAAGCAAAGGGCACAAGGCAAGTCGACTCTCCAGCTAGACGGGTTGCTGGCTGGCAGGTGATTACAAACAGCTAACTGGCGGCAGCAATGAGAGTGCGGGGGAGGGGAGGGGAGGAGAGAAGAGGGGGCAGAGGAGAGCCAAGGCCGTGGCACTTGAGGGAAGGTAGACCAGAGGTCTAGCCCCAGGGGGTCTGCCAAATAAGGCCATTAGCCATTGCTGTACTCATCAGCTGTTCGGCAAGGTAAGCCTGATAAGTGTAAGGTAAAAATGCAGTGACTGACAGGCAGGTGAGACATATGTTTATATGATGGAGCAATGTGTTTAGATCAGACATAACAGATCTATTATTTAATTGAAAAATACAGCTTTTAAAGAGAGCTCAAGAAAATAGATTTCAGGCCAGGGAGAGGTGTGTGTGTGGGGCGGGGGGAGTCACTCTCTGGAGCTCTGGAGGTTAATCACACTTTCACAAGGTTTCTTTTTTCCTGCTGATACAGAAATGAAAACAGGCAATTATACTGTGGCTTCAGCTGATCATAACTGCCTCTTTCACCTGTTTCTAACCCCCAATTTCATCTACATCCTAGTGTGCAGTTCTCTTCGCAGTTAATTCACACCGTCTTTGGTCCCATGTCACATAAATGCCTCCAAAAAATTAGCAAATACACACATACGTCTTACTTATTGTCCAATGCACCTGCTTGCTGGATATTCAGCTGATTTGGCAACAATGATGCACTTGCTTGAATAGCACAGAGACATCACTGGTCTTCTCCCCAAGAGCATCTCCCATTACCAGTTTCTGATATCATGCTCGTAATTACAACCCACCTTGAAATCCAAGGCGCCTGTTCCCTTCCATCCTCCCCCACAGAGCCTGAACTCAACACAGTGGAAAATCACTGCAAACCTGACAAGCAATCTCAGTCTTCCTGTCCATACTTTTTCAAAAGCTTGGCACCTGACATACAGTCATGTGAAAAAGTTAGGACACCCCATTAAATATTTAGATCTTTATTAAGTAATATAAACATATCAAAATTAAATCTTCTTTCTGTAGATAAAGGGGATGTAATTGCATTACCTATGCAAAAACAAGAAACAAATTCAAATTCACTTATTTAACAAAAGAAATTAACTGAGATGCCAATTCCTACTGAGGAAAAAGTTAGGACACCCTATGCCCTAATATGTATTATTTCCCCATTTGGCTGAAATAACCGCAATGACACGTTTCCTATAACCATCCATCAATCTCTGACATCGACTAGCAGAAAGTCTTCCCCACTCTTCAGAGCAGAATTCCTTAAGCTGTCTGATGTTTGAAGGGTGAATGTTTTGGGTCATTGTCATGTTGCATGGTCCACCCCTGCTTCAGCTTCAACTTCTGGACAGATGATCTCACATTGTCCTCAAGCACCCTCTGATACAATGAAGAATTCATAGTTGATTCTATGATGGTGAACTACTGTAGCCAGGTCCTGCTGCAGCAAAGCAGCCCCAAACCATCACATTTCCACTCTCATGCTTCACAGTTGGTATGAGGTTCTTTTGCCCAAAAGCTGTCTTTGGTTTACGCCAAACATGTTCTCTGTTGCTGTGTCCAAATCAATTATAGATTCACCTGTCCAACACACATTGTTCCAAAAGTCCTGGCCCTTGTCTAGGTGATCTCTGGCAAACTTCAGTCTTGCCCTGATGTTTTTTTTGACAGCGAGGGTTTCCTCCTTGCACACCTCCCATGTAAATCAAACTTGTGCAGTCTCTTTCTGATGGTAGATGCATGTACCTTGACATCAACTGTGGAAAGACCTTCTTGTGTGTCCTGTGATGACATTTTAGGATTTTTGGAGACTTCTTTCAGCATCTTGCAGTCTGCTCTTGGGCTGAACTTGCTAGGACAGCCTGACCTGGCCATGTTGGCAGTTGTTTTAAAGGTACTCCACTTGTAAATTATTTTCCAGACAGTGGAATGGCTGATTCCAAACTCTTTTGAGATCTTTTTATATCCCTTTCCAGACTCATATGCATCTACAATCTTCTTTCTGAGGGCCTCAGACAACTCATTGGATCTCACCATGGTGATACCACTCACTTAAACAATTTAGAGCAAACCAAACTAAATGTCTGTGGTTTAAGTAAGACAGGCTCCACCAAAAAGCTCTGTAACAATGTTCTTATCATCTTCACCCGATGTGGTGCACCTGAATCTAATTCTAGGCATTTTAAATAGTAATGAATGTCAGGGTGTCCTAACTTTTTCCTCAGTGGAAATTGGCATCTTAGTCAATTTCTTTTGTTAAATAAGTGGGTTTGTTTCTTTTTTTTTGCATAGGTAGGTATGCAGATGTAATTTGAAAGAAGATTTAATATTGATATGTTTATATTTCTTAATGAAGAACTAAATATTTAGTGAGGTGTCCTAACTTTTTCACATGACTGTAGGTAACCTGCTAACTGTTAGCCTATTTGTGCTTGGATAATAAAAAGGTGACGGTTTATTAACTGGCTCACTATACCACTGTGCAGTGGCTCAGGCCAGGCCTGACTTCCACCCCACAATGCACCATGTGTAACTCCATGGTTTGTGCAACCCTGCTCGCAAAGGTCACACATTCCTTAATTTCATTGTGCTTGCTGCTTTGGGGGCAACTTCCTGCCAGTTTGTGTAACCACTCCTAATGTGTGTAACACACACAGGTCAGCTCTAATGACTGGGTCTGTATGTCCCCATCCTCCCACCCCATCACAGTTTCGGGACACCATGCATACCCAACTTTGCGTGCACTTACACACTTCATAAGGGGCTTCTCTGCTCTGTCTTCCCATTTCTGCAGGGGCTTCATCTATTATTAACAGCAGAAAAATCCTGGAGGAGGAAGGGCAGCCCAGTGCAAACAAAGGCTTCATATGGAGAGATGAGGGAGGGTGCTGAACAATCCTGTACTTCTATTCTTTTTCAATAATCAAAAACAGAAACAAACACTCTGTCCCCCTTCTAAGGAGGCTGGAGCCTGTATCTTCATCCATCTCCAAGCACCTCTTGCATCTACTATAGTCAGAGACACTGGAAACACTAGAAACAATTATGGCTGTCCCTCAAGCCTATGCCTCAAATAGGATTACACCCAACTCCTGCTGCAATGCACTTCTCAGTTGCATTCACACAGTTTTAGTGAATATGGTATTTTGTAAGAAGAACCATTTGTCCATCACTGAGCACTATTTCCTGTGAGGTCAAGGAGCTTCTCTTTCTGTTGTCTGCAAGAGGCTTGGTGAATGTAATAAAACCAAAAATGACTGCTTCTGTTTTCTATCGACCTCTACAGCAGCCAAATCATACAAAGCATGCTTTCCCAACCTAACTGATACTTTTTTAGCTGTTTCTGCTATTTATCTCACAGATGGTCCACAGTGGCCACCACTCCATGTCCGTCTTTTTCCTGGTACAATGTTTCCTGATGACAAGTGGGCGGCATTAATGTAGATGACTTATATGCTCCTAACCCTTAATCACATGAGCTCCTAATAAATGGCGTCCATCCATCTTGACTGTGTGACACTTGAATAACATCCTTGACTGCGAGCTGGCTTGGACAAAGCAAGCAGGCAACGCCTGTAAAGTGACCAGTCCCGCTCTCAGTCCCAGATCATCGGATATCATCTTGTCTGGCCTAGCACGTTATTGCCAGCCCTTGTAGAAACTCCATATTACACATCACCGAGCATAAGATTAATAAGCAGGATACAATAGGCTTTTCCATGGGGGAGGAGGACATCTGTTGTACAAAAAGTGTTGGTAGCACCTGACTTGTTTTCTGAATGGAGGAACAATGCTACACTACAAATGCATTTAATGTGCCTTACCATAATAATAAATAATTACAATCAACCAATCCCACGTGAAGACAGAATGCACCCGCTGTCAGGGTCGGTGCCCATCTGGCCCTGCCCCGTGTGCCTTTTCCCAATTTGACCAGCAGTTATCACTGACCATCTCATTTGGTGTAGCCCTAATGTGTTTCTTGCAGCTCCCTGGGCCACCATCTGGCTCACTGGGCTAAGCATGCAACTTAGAGACAGACATCCTTTCTATCACAGATTCCGTCACCTTCTGATTAATATATTGGTTTTATTTTATCCATAGCATCTGGTATCGTTTATCTATGTATTTGCTTTATGTCCCTGTTTATGCTCTACTCTGCCTGTGCCTTGTTTACTTGTGTTCTTGTGTTCTGTTATACTTGTGTTCTTGGTTAGCCCTCAGTGTTTGTTAATGGCTCCTAGCTTCTAGTGCTTCTTAATTGTACTATACCCCACCTGCTCCTTGTTGCCCTGAGTCCTTGTGACTGGCTGATTTGGTTATGGTTCTCACCTGTCCTGCGTTATGTCTCGTTAGTTGTGTATTTAAGTGTCTCCTTTTGTTCTGTTCTTCAGTGGTTCATTGTAGCTGTTTCCCCTGTGTTGCTGTGTGATTATTGGTTGTAGTTTCCCTGTGTCCTCCCTGCTTTTGATATTGCTGCTTCTGGCCCTACTTTAGTTTCGAGCCCTTGTGGTCCCTTTGTGTTTTGTGTAATAAAATCCTGGTTTGGAGCCATTATGTAGATCGCCTCTCCTTTGCCATGCCCCACCATAACACCTTCAGCATGTCAAACACATTGCCACCCATGGTCACTTGCATGAGCCCTGCTTGGCCTAGATCACCAAATTACTCAGTTCCTCAAGGATGAACATGCAGAGAGTTTACAACTCACCTAGCTAGGGCTGTCACGTTTTTCAAAGATTCAAAAGAATTTCAAATGTCACACAATTTCTTCAAATATATTCAAATACCTGTGCCCACCACCTACCCCCCCCCCAAAAAAAAACACAACACATCATCATTCTTTTCGTTATTTCATTAACAGCCCGTACAACATCACATTAGTATGGAGCCCCTAAAAGGTTAGGGTGAGATTTTTTTTTTATATATATAGTTTTGCGTTGCTTCATACAACTTTTATGTTCCAACACAATACTTTTGCAATCGCTCACAATAGTTTTGCATTACTGATAATGACTGTCCTGTGTCCGTTTAAAGTATAAAACACAGAATTAATAGACTAATATTTATAAACCTAAATGATACAGACATGCCCAGTTAAGCATGCTTTAAGCATTAAACTATGGGGGACATTGTACACCATGCTAGTTTTTTATGTCTGTTTTTAAATGTATTTATTAATAATTGAACTGTGTCCCTTCACTGCTAGTAACTGTAAACAAGACAACTGGGCTATTGAATGGAAATTGCACACACAAACATTGAAATATATTACAAATATTAATTAAAATTCACCTGTAAAGAAATCTGGAAAACCAAGCATGTTCCTTGCTTTTGGTGAAAGATATTACATTCGTGAAACTGAATGTAAAGTTAACTTTACCGCTGTGTCATAATTTAGGTTTAAACCCGAAACCGCTTTCGGGTTTACCTCCCTGGTACTCTCGCTTGATCGTGTATATGGGGATATGCGGATATATACTGAAGCATTCCAGAAAGTGGGTTCGAGTTTAAGCCTCAACTCTAAAACCACAGTAAAGTTAGCTTTATATGCAGTTTTCCGGCTGTAATATCATTCAATTTTTGTGTAAAATGTGTAAAATAAGAAAATACGGCAAATTAAAGAGCAGCACTTTTATGCCATGCAGAGTATAATCGTCCTAGAATACACAATCAGCAATATAGGGTTATGGTTCAAGAACATAGCAGTGACATAAAACCTAGAGTAAGGTGGCATTTTCCAAAGCAGTGACTGTTCGAGACACACCTGAGAAAGAGATAAAGGTAAAGCAGTGAGGGTCAGTAGATCTCTAATATTCTAAATGATACAATAATGTTTTTCAGTTTGTGACTCCCCCAGTCTCCTCCTTTGTTTTACTCTCGGTCTCTGACTGTACTGTCTCCAGGGAGTGCCTGGACGGCATTTCATTACAGAGGAAGTGTCCTCAGCATAGCCTCAATCAGTCTAGAAAGACCCCACCAGCGAACATGTCAGTTTTCATTGGGGCCCAGTATGTCTGTCTAGCATTGTAGGAGAATGCTGGGGACAAGGGGATGAAGGAGGATGGTCAGTGAGCTCTCTGCAAATTGCTTTCAATGGGACAAATTGTGCACTGTTTCTAACATCCAAAACAACCTTTGTTTCCCAAGGGACCAACATGAGTCAGTTAGAGGATCAGAGGCAACCAGCCCATCACCGAAGATACAAAGGAAGTATAGAGGGAGCAGCACCCACAAGGAGATAATTCTCCAGCGTGTAATAAATCTTGTCCTCCTGACAGCTCCTATATTACAAGCCCACCTTGACAGAGGCGTGCATGTTGCCTCCATAACATTCCACCAAGATGCACAGCACACCAAGAATAAGGCTCCAGTGCTCTCAGTTTAGCAACTCTCTCCCACCCTACCATGCTGGGTGTCTCATGACTGATTTGGAACGGCATATGAAGGTACCACATTTAAGGTAAGACCTTAAGCAATGATGCTGGCTGGTTTGGGTCAGACCAGTGTAAAACCTCTAATAAGACCAGGGAGAGACCATCAGGGATGTGAGTCAAGCCAGTTATATACTCTGGCTAGTCACACACATGGCAGGAAGTTATAACAAGCTGCATTAAGGATTAGCACCATACATGTAGGATGTGAACAGATGAAGGAGGAGACACGGTCTGTCTCCTTCTGATCTCATTTGTCATAAGTGTTAATTAAATCTTGATTTGTTAATTAAGTGTGTCAGGTGCTAATTAACATAACTTGGAGGCTTAGGGAGTGTCAGTTGGTGCAGGCAGACGCTCCATAAATAAGGTGGAGAATGAACATCATAGGGCAAGTGATTAATCCTGCAGAGGCAGGCGGCCAGTGGCTCTGTTCCAGTGCAAAGCACCGAGACTGCACTCGCCATCTCTCCTCATAAGCATGCTTCCTCTGCAGATATACCTTAGCAGTGGCCCTAGAATGGAAGAGGAGAGAATTTGAAAAGCTAACCAGAAACCAAACCAATAAGAGTAACACGATTTCGAGTATAAATCCAGAAAATATACTAATGAGCTGCTCTGGGTGAACCACCAGTTGCCAATAACAAAGCATTAAGGAGAAACAGGGAGGGCAACAGCTGTGTTTCATGCTGCGTGAGCCTCAAACCAAGTTTTCCTTATTTCATGACTGGATCAACCAACCAAACTAACCTATAGAAGCTAATTTGCCAGCCAACTCATGTAATATCAAGACAATCTGTTAGCAAAGACTGCAAGGGAGGTGGGAGAGGGTCACAGAAACATCCCTTCATTCCGCACGACACACTATTAATTTTATACCTGCTGTCAGCCTTATATTCCCCTCTATTTTGTCCCAGAGAGAAAAAAAATCGAAGCAGATTTAAATCTACAATCTGATCAGTGCCTTTTCAGAAAATGACAGGGTTACAGCATACAAAAAAGTTATGGAGACAGATTCATGTCTAAAGTAATTATGAAACAGAAATCCATATTCAGAGTTGAAAAAGTGTGCCTCTGCCTACTGCCTAAGTTTCACCACTCATTTTACATTTATGAATCCTAATTTATGAATGAGTTTATGATGTTCAGGTTGCAATTACGAATTGTAGTTTACACATTTACAACTTCAGCCCTACATTTACGAATCACTAGTTATGTGGGGTAAGTTACGTTGCTGGTGGCCAATGGGTTTTGACAGACAAATCTGAACTGAATGTGTGAATGTGTTGCCGTAAATGTCACAGTAGAAGTGTGTTTGCAAAATCTTTGCCTACTTGTCAAGTTACAGATATATGATTTCGGATTTGCAATTAATTTTTTATGTACGATATAAATAGATAGAAATAAATCACTCTCCTTAAAAAGATATATGCAACAAAAAGCATGAAGAACAAAGAAATATCACCGGTTAATATGCAAAATAGCAAGTAAAATTGTCAAGGGAATGAAGGACAGGATTGGTAACATGTAATCTGTAGGCCACTGTCAGTCAGGCTCTATCCCATAAAAACAGCCCATACCATGAGGCCTCAGACATTCACTCAGGGATGCGTGGAGAACTGAATGCTAATGAATTTCAATAAACCACAGCAGCGTTGCACTCCGGTGCAACTCGCCAGATGTATTGAGAGGAGGGGAAATTTAAGGGGCATCCTTTATATTGTGGTCCACTCCACAGCTTAAGTATTAAGAAAAATATATTCAAGCTGTCTCCTTCAAAATGGTCCAATTATAACAGTGTTCCTTCAGCCTCCCACAGACAGGACGGATGGGATCTTGTTACAGTCGTTCTAAGTAGGTGTTCTGAAAAGGCAAAACACATTTATCTCGAGCAGGGTCTTATCAATATTAAGACACTTCACAGGGGGGTCATAATGAGGCAAGCAGACAGCCTCAGTTGCGCACTGCAGCCACTGATGTCCTGCAGTGTACTACAGCTAATTCAGGTTAAGTAATTGGTTGGCATACCAGTTTCTCTAGCTAATTGTGACATCCTTCACACACTGGTGTTTCACAACTACAGCCTGTAACACTGCTCCGTAAACAATCCCAGTGCAATCCACACAACAAATTTTCATTTGGGATGGGGGTAATAACAGTGACATTCATACTCCATGCATTCTGAGATGGTTCACAGTAGAGCTGGGTAATGTAAAAGATACATACACTTTAAAGCTGCAATAGTTAATAGATAACATCAATAATAATTAATTAAAAAAATAGTTGTCATCAATGGGTTGCGTTGGGGGCAGTGTGTGGCTCAGTGGGCTAAGCCTCTGTGCCTATAACTGGAAGGTTACCGGTTCAAGCCCGGCCTCAGCAATTCTGAGGATCCTTGAGGAAAGCTCTTAACCCCTAGCTCCCTGGGTGCTGCTGTGGGTGGTTGCCCTTCATGGCCAGCTTGTTCTTGCCTACAGAGAGCAAGTTGGGGGAGACAAAGAGAATTTCCCAATGGGGACCAATAAAGTATTAATTATTATTATTTTTGTGGTTGCCACATAAATTGAATATAATGACATTGCCACCGGGGTGACGGTGGTGCAGTGGTTAGCACTGTCACCTCACACCTCTGGGACCAGAGTTCAAGTCTCCACCTGTGTTCCATGTGTGTGGTGTTTGCATGTTCTCCCCATGTCATTGTGGGGTTTCCTCCGGGTACTCTGGTTTCCCCCTGCAGTCCAAAAATATGCTGATTCTAATTGGAGTTACCAAATTGCCTATAGGTGTAAATGGTGTGTGCCCTGCAATGGGTTGGCGCCCCATCCTGGATTGTCCCCTGCCTTGTGCCCGTAGCCTCTAGGATAGGCTCTGGACCCGACGTGACCCTGAATGGGATAAGCGGATACAGAAAATGGATGGACATTACCACCTAACAACGTTAATGCTGGTGTGTAAGCCTAGTTCATACTTAAATTTTCCATTTAGCCGTTAGGGTCCTCACACAGTTGTGCAGACAAACACCTGTGTATGCAGTTGTGGTCGGCGCATGTGTACAGCAATGATATACCACCAGACCAGAAGAGGGCAGATGTATGGCAATAAACACAAATACAACCAATGTAGTGAAATGGGTACACTTTTTTTTAGTATTAGAGTTGTTACTATGCTTGAGTACAGTGTTAATTTTGTTTATTAAAACTATGACAAATGTCAAAAAAGACAAATTTGAAAGAGATCCGATCAGAAGTAGTATCTTTAGTTAGCACTGAATGTAGCTACGCATGACTGGATAATGAACCGGCTTCAAACGGGGAAACCATGCAGTTCTCTCTCTAACGATGTCTAATGATATTTAAGTCAAAGCTAAAAACTCACTTGTTTTTTCTAGCATATGGTGACAAAGCTGATAGGTAGGTTCCACCCTCAGCTAGGGATATAGTGTGCGGTGCAGAGTTGGTTGAGGATCAGTGTCTTCAAATTCGGATGAACTGGGTGTCCAGTGCTGTCAGTCAATCTTTACGTGTCTCATGAATGCAGGTGCTCGGGGATTCCTCATGCTCCCTCCCACCTCTCCCACCTCCTCAAGCTGCCATAACTAATTAGACCTGCCAGAGCCTCCTTATCGCCCTACTACTCTGCAAATAACTTCATATAATTTCATCTATTTGTCACACAGTTTTATTAACGCACTGTTCATTTCTCCCCTACAACACGTGGGATTCTATCCTGGAGCTCCTGATGATGGACAGTACCCTGCCTGCTAACCCAGCCTGCCCTCTGCTATTTGCTGTCGGACTGCACCACCCCTCCAACCTGCCAAAGCATGCTGATTTTCCCCGAGTTAATTGTGCCCCAGGGTCAGCAAGGGAGGGGATTGCGGTTCACATCTTTAACCAATCATAGGGTACCGTAAACTCTACCAAAAACTTGTGCCAACAAAAACTGGAAATACTGTAAACATAATCCACTATCTGAAGCATTTACATATACTACAACATGCAGAATGCAAGCGCTTAAAGTCACCAACACCAGCAATGTCCAACCTGACCCCTGGAATGAGCAATGAGGCGGTCAGAGAAGAAGCAAACAAACTATATTTGTTGAATGACTATATGATTTATTTATTAAAATTAGACTGCAGTTTGCAGTCCTTGGCTTGAATTATATCGTGACAATTATCGACATTGACTGACATGAAAAATATTCCTGTGCTTGTCCATTAATGTGTCTATGCATGTTCTGACTACCCATGATCTCTGCTTTCCGTCCCACATGTGCTTCTGAGCTGGAGTCCTCAGTCAGTCCCAGGGAAGGGTGACATTGCCAATGCATTTTTATTCATTTTATGCATTTTATTATTTTATCCCTACTTGGGAGTTTTTGGTGCCTCTCCTCTGTTGTCATCTGGCTTTCTCTCTTTCATTTCTTTGTGTTCCCTTTTCCCTGATTTATTCCTGCATTTTTCTGTATAAATTATATAGTGATATATAACAACAAACCTACATAAAGCACCTTGAAGTGACTCTGTTGTAAAAGGTGCTATATAAAAATAAACTGAATTGAACAGGACTGAAATAGAATTGTCACACATTGCCCAGGCCTATATCAGAGATAACCACTTCCTGGGTACCTGATAGCATAAGGGAGTCAACAAGTCAAATATTTAATTGCTAACTAACCCAATCCTAGAATAAAACAATACAGTGTTGGAAGTACAGAATGTTAACAAACCATATTAAGTAAACACAACTACTCTTAATTCATGACATCCAGGGATATATAAAAAAAATTCTCACCTGTTGTTTGCATAATTCAACACCTACACATGCAATGCAGGCATACACATAATATAACACCGGCATACACATAGGGCAGATAACAAATATACACATATATGTGAAATTTTAATATATTTTTTTTAATAATCATGAAAAGGTCACTTTTTGTATTACAATGTATTATTATGAGCACATTTATAATGCCTTAATAATGAAATGAAACCGAATCAGACACAGTCGGAGCCTATAGGAACAATGGTGGTTACTATGGAGACTCCACCAGACATATAATGGCTTAATTAAAAAGCCCGGGTGTTGTTGCCCCCACCTCTAAGGGGACAGATATATGATCAGCACAATATGAATAGCGGGATGAGGAGTATTTTATTACCACAGTGGCCTTCATTAGCTGCTGTATTAAACGTCCTTTTATCATCCCAACATTGATCGCACAATCCATTAGCTCTACAAGCTGGCAATGCAACAACCACATGGTAACAGGAAAGAAGAACCAGCATTTAATTATGTGGCAGGCAAGTAATGCCCATAATGATGAAATCTACATGCACTGGGCTTCACAGGACACACCCACACATTGCTCTGTATTTGTGAAACACACATCAGTGGCAGACTTCTGACATTTACAAAATACTTCCATCAAGAAAAAGCACCAGGGAACTTGGCATGTCAAAAGTGACAGGCAATGCAACATTTTCCAGGACACCAAAAATAATATACTATTTATTTTCAAAGATGGCTCTGGCCATACTGCAAATGGTAATAAGATTACTTAATATGAACATAATACATACACTAAAAGTTTAATAATTTAGTGTATGGATGGATGGATGGATTAATATGAACATAATACATACAATAAAATTTTAATAATGACAGTTAGCTTTGTTTTAGGTAACTGTGGGGTTAGTGTTTGATTAATATACACAACTACACAGAACAAGCCAGCACATTATCATTAAGAAAACCCCAGTGTTTTGAACCAATAATTTGAAAACACTGAACCTTGAGTAACAAAGGATACTGAACCTGAGGTTTTACCAAACAATGCAAATGGCAACCCGAAGGTAAAGTCTCTGAACAACAGGGAAGTCAAAACCACTGTGAATAAGGCCTTGATTTCTTATTCAGAAAATGAAATATCTTTTCCCGCAAAGGAAGTTCTGCCTGAGAGCGCTCTACAATGTTAATGCATTCTGGGAGATACTGAATGCCAAGCCTTTTCTCTGCCGACATTTGGGGAAGAGCAGAATGCTCCCTCTCCGATGTCAACTTGTGAGACAGCACATGCTGCTTCCCCTGACAGAGCACGCTCTGAGAGGGACAGGCTCGCTGACATTTAGCAAAAACATTAATTTGATTATTGGTCCACACTTTAAACGAACTTTAAAAATCTTTGTAGGATGCATTTTAGCATTATACTGGCAAAAATTCAAATGTGCTTGGCAAATAACCTCTCTAACAGGGACACAGCTTGATGGGCATCAACATGCATTTCACCACACACAATGATCTATGAAAAGAGAAACCAGAAGTGTCAAAACAATGTTTTAACTTTGAGATTGAAACAAGGCAAAAATTTCAGCTCCTTAGCTGAGGAGTCAAGCCACATACAATGTATCCACTGTTATGTTCACAGCCCTGCACACTTCTTCTTACATTACTTTGATATTTGCACTTGACTACAGTGTAGAGTGCCAGTCTATCAGCCCAGTAATTCCTGGGAGATCAGGGCACTTTCGACATAGTGCTTCTGTGGGTAAAATGATCAAAAATAAAAGGATGACAAAGAATAGGAAAACAAAAAAGACTTCAACCTATGCTAATGAGAGGAGACACCATTATCTGGTGTAGAATCTACCATTTCCAAAAAAAGTTGTTAACTCCATATACAAAGATATCGCCTGTTCAGTCTCATCTAAGGAACAGGGCGCCATAGCAGGAAGGGGACCACGACTAATAACAGAGCACAAAACCTTCAAAGCACTACTCACAAATGCCTTAAGAAATGCTCTGCTTCCTCCAGGAATTCACCTTTGAAGTCTGATGCATAGCAAACTTTGTCAAAAGCAAGAAAGGAGGAGGTCCCAGTTCCCAATTAACACCCCTCGGCATGAGTCTACGAGAAGGAAAAGACTTCTCTTCTGCATGATCACATGGGTAGGCCCAAACTGGAGCTTTAACCTAAACAGGAATGAGAGTGAAATGGAACTATGATATGATAAGCTGCTTTCACTCCGAAGTACCGGAACCTGGGCCCAGTTTACAAGTCCCTGGGCTGTCTCGACCTAGAACTTTTTATAGCTTCTGACCACGTTCTTGTGTTGCTTTCACACCATACAACAGGAGCTGGGACCTTTATGCTAAATAGGCATGGAAGAGGTAAAAAGTTTGTAGGTTAAACCTCACACATAATTTCATACAAAACTACACCACCATGCCAAACAATGGAAGATAAATGAGTCATTTTGTTAATTATTGGGGGATGGATTACGATCAAAAAGGGACACAGCCTTTTATTTATGTTTTACTTATATGACCCATGACATGTTCATGATTCTTATTGAAACTGGCCAGGAGATCGATCTTTGGTTTTCCATAGAATAAAAAATGATGTAACATTATTCCGCTAATAAGCAATGACCAGTTTCACCACCAGAAGCAGCGATATTAGACAAAAGTATATTGGTTAGCAATCTAATTTTCCAATGCACAAATATGGAGATGCAAGCAAATGATGTATTAATTGATGCATTAAATGTAATTGTTAATTGAACATAACACATACACTAAAATTTGAATAATGTCAGTTAGCTCTGTTTTAGGTAACTGTAAGTTACCTAACTTACTAAAAGTAAATTGGTTGAAAGTAATTCAACCATCTGATCCTCCTTGAGACTCTCTCCAACCATGGGATAGCAGGAACAGCATGGAAATGGTTTGCATCCTATCTTGACGGCCGAACATTTCAGGTGGCATGGCCAGGCTCCCAGTCGGCCCCACGGAGACTGACCACAGGTGTTCCCCAAGGTTCAGTCCTCGGACCCTTAGTCTTTTCCCAATATACTGGTTCCCTTGGAGAGGTTATAACCTCACACGGCTTCACCTACCACCGTTACGCAGATGACACAACTCATTCTCTCATTTCTACCTGATGACCTCCAGGTTTCAACCCGCATCGCAGACTGCCTGGCTGACATCTCTTCTTGGATGACGTCCCACCACCTGAAGTTGAATCCCAGTAAGACTGAGCTTCTGTACATCAAGAGGAATTCGTCTCCAACTTATGACCTCGCTATTTCTTTTGAGAACTCTCTTATTGTCCCCTCAAAGGAGGCAAGAAATCTTGGTGTCACTCTGGGCAATGAACTGTCATTCTCCTCACACATTAGCAACCTATGCAGGTCCTGTAGCTATCTTCTCCACCACATCAGAAGGATCCGTCCCTCTCTCACCACAGATGACACTCAGTTACTTGTCCAGTCACTGGTCATCTTCAAATTGGACTACTGCAACTCCCTACTGGCTGGAATTCCACTAAAGGCAATTAAACCACTTCAACTGACACAGAATGCAGCGTCACGACTTGTCTACAATGTCCCTAAGAGCTCACATACCACATCTTTACTATGGGACCTGCATTGGCTCCCTGTGGCCACCCGCATCAGGTTCAAAGCCTAAAGTGAATTTATTTAATATGGAAAGAGACTGTACAATTTGCACATGAAGAAATAATTGTTCATTTTTGTGATCGTCGTTATTGAATAAAACAAAGAAGCAGACTTTTATACTGACTGTGGATTTCTTCCTGTAGTGTAGTGGAGTAGCTTTTGTTTGAGGAACATGATTGTTTTATTTTCCTGTTCTTTGCATACTCCAACAATGCTGCTACAACACTAAATGCAGATAGTTTTCTATGTTAATTAAAATGTATTGATATATATCTCATTTAATGCTTAGTAGTAGATAATGGGGAAAAAATATATCTTATTGGTATCGGTATCAGATACTCAAAATTGTTATATCCATATTGGGATTGGACTAGAAAAGGTGATATTATACAATCTCTATTTCATGCAAAACCATTACGGCAAGTATCAGTGTAATGTGTCAACTGAGCTTCTGTACTAGTCACATGTCCCATCTTAACTAAACCAGAACAGTAAAAAATGCTTTAATGTTTCAGCTTTTTTGGTTAAATGTAAATTGGTCAAAGGTCTCTGTGTAAAGTGCAGCATATTGGGATGAAATCATGTCATCATCTGCCTGGAAAGGAGCAACCTCAAAGGGACCAATACCCTTTTACTATAATGAATCCACCTCAGAACACTCACCAGGATTTAGCAACAGCAAGATACCACTTTAGCTTAGGTAAAGGTCAGACCCCCCCACCCACCTCACACTGTGAGCCTTCCCACTTGGAAAGGCTGATATTCACATGATCATGGAGTTTAGCGGGAGCCCCATACTGACACTTTTCTAAGGCTATGTTGCAAAGGGTAATTTGAGTTTTATTAGGGCTGTCAGTGGAATAAATTTTGTAATAGTAATTAATTGCATAAACTGAGTGATTAGGTGTATGTTAAACCACATTACACTTTGTTTAAAACACATTGCAACTACGTTAAACTTAATTTATTGCAGATCAGACACATTAATACATTCTCGAAAAAATCAGGCAGCATTGATTGTTCTAGTTCAACAACATAAAAGAGGATAAAAGGATTTTTCCCGGTAGACAATCTATAATAGGCTTGACTTTGCAAATAACTCAAATAAATAAATGCCAAAATTTAACAACATAAAATTACTATAAGTAAGTAAATACTATTATTACCCGATTAAGGGACGACAAAAGAAAAAGGCTGAGCAAGTTATAGTACAAAGTAAAAAAGTGAAATCACCAGAGGAAACAGCAGGGAGCAAATAAACCATAGATAGAGATTATATCACACTGACAGCAAAAGAAAGTCACTTCTGCATTTCTTCACCACTTATTAAGACTGTATATTGGCACAGATGCTCCAATACAATTTGATTCTGATTCACAAGCTAACAATTCGATTCAATCCAATGTGATTCGATTCAAATTCATAGGAATGAGATATGAAATACTATACAGAAGCTTTCCATTTGGAAATATGTTTAAAAAGCTTTAAATGGATCACAAATTTACAAATGAAGAATCACTGGAAACAAACTCTGAAAACCACCAAAGCTAAGGCCAAAGGCTTGTATACCAAAATCTTTTTGTTTGAGAAAAATTGGAGTATACCTCCTCATAAACAGAACCAACCTGTCTCTATTAAAGCATTTTTAATTTGGTAGTAAATTGTTGCAGATGTAAAGTACGTAACATGCCCTGGGAATAACGTCCACACTGAATTTTATGGCCCCAGGAGAGCTGCAAACATTGCTGGTGAGTCAAAATATGTACACAAGGGAGAAATATATAAACATAAATAAATACAGTCACCCTTCAGACCGTTTAGCTTTAGGCATTTTAACTGTGTTTATGGTAGCTACTAATGTTAGGAGTTTGCTAACATCAGGGCAAGTGTAATGTTAACTAGTGACTGCACATGATACACTACACACCTGAACACCACAGGTAAACATTTCAATAAACGGCTCAGGAATTTAAGTGGCACCGAAATCTTCATTACAATATGGTCCAGTACAACCCTATGCTTGACCACTTGGGAAATTAACCTAGAAAATCGGGGAAAAAATGTTCATTAGCCTAAAACACAGATCCATTCATTTAACAGATTAAAAACTATTAATTGAAAACGTGATATTTTTGCACACCACTACCATTTATATATTAAGAAGTTGAACAATGATTACAGTTCATTTTTGAATGCAGTAAGATAACCTTATATTCTACAAATGTACATTTGTGGATGAAGCACAAGACCAGAATAACTGCTAATGAGGACGTAGTTGTCCTGTGGTGATATTTAAGTTATGCTCTCCAATACTGACAGACAACAGCTTTTTCATTCACTTTTAATGTAAAGTGCTTCCGCACAACTGATGGTTTTAGCTCTTTAGTTTCACTTTCATCCACTAGGCGCCGTCTGCCTTCCATCACATTGCAGAGTAATTCAGAAGGAAATCCATCCATCCATCCATTTTCTATATTTTTTCCATATGGGTGACGGCGGGTCCGGAGCCTATCCCGGAGGCTGCGGGCACAAGGCAGGGAACAACCCAGAATGGGGCGCCAACCCATCGCTGGGCACACTCACACACCAGTCACACACACATGCATACCTATGGGCAATTTGGCAAC